>JAPYZE010000427.1:0-41839 GCA_030522805.1 Leptomastidea abnormis
ATATACATATATATATATCTCTCTTATACATATATATATATATATATATATATATATATATATATATATATATATATATATATATAAAACACCAGCACACACTTTGTATATAAGTAAGCTTGTGTTGATACGTACTCGTTCCGTCCTCTTCTATCTTGTACGATACTGATATATATGCTGACTAAAGACTATCTCTGTCTCTTTTCAGCAGCCTCGTATAAGCTTACCCGGGACGTCCAGCGTCTCGGTGTCCAGCTTAACTTATCCTTGGCACTATCCTGGACCCGGATGATAGATCACACTTTAACGCCACCTTGAAAGATCACATTTTTTTCCACACGATCCCGTATATAGGCTGCGCACCGTCAAAGGTTATAACCGTTCTTCTTCTCTCTCTCGGTCGACAAAGATGGCCGCACGTCGTCGGCGACGTTCGTCTCGTCGTCGCTACGGAGAGTGCGCGGCTCCACACATGCACGTATAAAACACGTATATTTTACACACACACACGCCACACATATGCACAACACACAACTTGAAGGAACTAAAGAGAGAGATAGATGATGCTTCGGCTGACTCTCGGACTCGGTCGGTCTCGGGTGCGGGACTATATATACTGTGTATATGTATAGGTATAATAACTGCCCCGCGACCTAAACGTGAAGAGAGCACGGGCTACTGCGCATAGCCGACAAGAGTAAAGTAAAGTACTTATAGGTGTATAGAGCAGCAGTGCTGCTGCGCCCCCTGATCGGCCGCTCTCTTCAATGTAACCGGGGCCGATACATGTAATAGCGTTGTCTCTTACTCTCTTCTGCGGAAACAAGACCGCACGAGAAGGTCTCCGCCGCGCGCGCTTTCCCGCACATACAACCTTTTTAAGAGAGAGGTAGCGGCTTACTTATACTTCCTCTTTTTTTACTTTGCGCTTACTTATCTTACTTACGCTTCTGTGTATGTACACTAAGCGGTTACTTTGATATACACTTGAGGAAATTGCGCGCTTCTATATTATACGTGTAGGATATGTATACCTAGGTATTATACTCATCTTCTTAAAAAGTTATGTTCGCGCCGGCTTTTTTGTTTCGGAGTATAAAACGACCGATATTCCATGCTTGGATGCGGGTCGTTGCGCATCGTTGACTATATGCTTCGATGATATGGATGACATGCAGATTTTTAGCTTCCTTCTTTTTTTTGGTTTCGTTTTTTTTTCTTTTTAAGATATGATACTATTATAGAAACATTAATCATTTATTAATATTCCATGTATGTTTATTTTTTTTTTTATTTTTTATGTACGGATTTTTGTAAGCTCGAGCACTTGAAATGAAATATTTTTATAGAATATAATTGAGTTTAGCAAATCGTTCAATAAATTGATTATTTAAAGAATATAATTAAAAATATTTATTATTACAATTATTTCATAAACAAATTGAAAAAAAAATCTTAATCTACTTTATTTAAATATCAAGCTCAACCGCCTACCATGTTCATATGGCAAAAGCTTTTCGTAAAGCTTTAATAAGCACTTAAGCCAAACATCGATAAACCACAAGAGGATCATCGCTGCTAGAAATACCCATACAATATTTTGCAAATCCTTTTAATTATAACGCAATCAGTCGTTCGATTGCATGGAAGCTCTTCCTCTTTCCATCTAGTCTTACATTCTCTTGGGAATTGGTATAACTAATTATCTATTTCGCTGAATCGGTTCTAATTTCCATCTCTTTAACTTTACATACACTCAACCAACCTTCTTAATAGATGATAAAATTCTGAAAACTGCGGACATGGAAAGCTCATTTACGTCAAAACGATATGATTCGTTAATGCAATCCATATTTGGCTTTTCAGGGAGGAATTAAATTTTGCAGGCGCGAAAACACAAGTTATAAAGACTCAACTGAGAGAAAATACGATTTTGACGGTCTACTTTGAACTAAGAGGAGATTAAGGATCTCTTGGATTGAGCATACGTTATTTAAGCATAGATGTGTGATTGGATTATTTACGGTAGACGTTGCATAAATATACTGGGTATGGAAGAAGATGAAGTTTACTGTGATGCTGTAAACGGTTCGACGCCCTGAGGGTTTAAGCTGGATTTAAATCTTTAAGATGTAGTTGTTTGGATAATTTTAAAGAAAGGAATTACACACTAAAAGTAACTAGTTTTAAATGGAAAATAAATTACATTAGATTTTTTTTTTATATTTTAAATAAAGTAAATATTTGATTCCATAATTAATATTTATTCTTGTTTAATAAATTAATGGACTAAAACTTTTTACATTTTCAATTGTTATGTACAAATACATATTTGGCGTTATTTATACAATAAGTACAATAATTTTTTAACAATCAAAACACTGTTGTGATTTTTGTTTAAAAAAAAAAAAAACAAAATTTAATAAAAATAAGTGTTTTAACAATTAAAATATATTGAATTGCTTTAACAGGAATAATCATCACCTTATTTTCTTAATAATTTTCAAATCTCCAACTCCCAATATTAATATCATTTTACAAATTTTTATTTATATATATAATAAATTCAATTCTTCTTGCTTTGCTAACAGCACAAAGCTTATATAAAAATCTCACTTAAATAGTTTAATAAAATTTGCTTATGTTTACAAAATTTCTGTGCAAATTTTACTTTACTATTTTTCATTATTAATTACAAGTTTTATTCTTACAAAAATTTGTTAATTAGTAGTATTAATTCCTAAAGAAATTAATTTGAATTTTGATTTCTGTCTTTTAGACTCTGTACAGTTTTTGATACTGATGTTACACCATCTAATTGTAAGTTAGGAGGTAATAAAGAATTTTGCATTGGCTTTTTACAATTAACCAAATGAGAAGTCTTTAATAATTCGGCATCAGTAGGATCAATGGCTCTAAGAAAACGAACTAAATCCCTTGATAACTCCCATTTCCCTTGTTCAAGAGCAGCATTTAATATTGAAGTTGCATACTGTTTACTAACTGAAGGTGCTTCCAAGTTCTGCAAGATTAAAAGATAACTGGCTGCTGTATCCAACTCCTGATGATTTAAACAAGTCTCTAATAATTTCTTTGGTGGTCCCACAGCTTTAAATAAATATTGCCATAGAGCAAATTCTGTTTTTCTGGCACATTGAACCACAGCTTTAGCCCAAAACCCAGGAAATTCTTGGATAAATTCTACTACCGATGGAAGTTGAGGTTCAGGAAGTGGCTCTTTGCTCGTTGCTTCTTCTTCCAAAACTTCATGCAACAATAATTCTAGTGAATGAGAAAAATATGGGAGTGCAGAACACGATCTTGCGATTTCCCATGCATGATAACCCAAATTACGTTGAATTAGTTGGCGTAATATTTGGTGCAAATAAACTTGACTTGTCAATTCCAAAATACTAAAAGGCAAGATAAATGGTGATGTGGTGTCTGATGTATAAAGAACGGTATCATTTTCTGCACCAAGTAAAATAGCATCTTCAAATAAAATAGTTAAAGGATAGATTTTTAAATAAAAAGGCAACATTATTCTTTTACTCATGAAAGTATGAACTTTGTCCTGATGACTTTTAGGAAATAAAGGTAGCCATACTCTCATACCTTGAGAACCACAAAATAACCATATAGCTTCCGTAAGATGAGGCTTTTCTTTTTTAAACTCACATGGTATCCACAAGTTTTCTACACAAGATGCTAAAACTGTTGGCATAGCAGGTGTAACAGATACATCTGTACTTTCCAGCCAATGATCTCTTTGTACCATAAGTAGTTTTCCTGAAACATTTAACAATAATGTTTCTGGACGAATATTATCGTCTGTTATTTCTGTCCTTATTAATGTTAAACTGGCACTAACAACACAGGCTGGATGGGAGCACAAGCTTTTGATATCTATTGTTTGTATCATTGCTAATTCAAGCCAGCTACCATCCTTTTCCTTTTTCTGTATGATATTGTATATTCTAATCTGAGAATTAGCACAAAAGACTAAGAGGAGATTTTTCAAAATATTTAAAAGTAAAACTTGAGCTGGCATTTTAATAGATCTTACAAAATTATTGTCTAAGCGTACATCTCTAGGATACAGTCTTATCTCATCTTCATTTTCAGGTATGGAATAACTACTGGTTATTAAATATCCACGATACCACAAAAGGCCTCCAGTTACAATAAAGTCTCTCTCTTGATACTCATTGCCAAATAGTTTCCATTTCCTAGATAACATTGAATAATGTGCTAAGCCAGTCTTACCAGCCACTGCAATACTTTGGCCTTCTTCATCAATTGCAGTAAATTTGATTGGCCAATTGCAACTAGTGTATGCATTTGGGATAGGAACAACAAGCCACTGCTTTGTTCCGGACAGTACATGACAAAAACCATCTGCCCGATATTCATCAGAATAATGCACTTTGATATTCGTTGAAAAAATTTTATGCCCTAAATTAATGTACAAACGGTCTTCACCTTGTAGATAAATATGTGAATTATGGGACATGCATGGATTAACTGTGAGTGGACTTTTTACAAATTCCCATTGTACTACTGATCTAACATGATAATACTTATTCTGTGATTGTTTTTCTTTTGGCATTAGATAAGAATCTTTTAACATCCACAGCTGATAACCCTCAGCTGACCATTCCATAGAAATCGCATTAAATGGATCTCCTCTAGAAGGGTCTACATTCAAGCCATAATCCCATTTTAATGTACAAAGTAATAATGCTCCAAATGTACTGTATATTGCAACGCCACCACTGCTCCAAGCTAGTGCAATAGCACAACTATCAGGAGTCCATTTTAGAGATGAAACTGCACCTGGAACACCAGGATAATCTTTAGTTGATAAAACTAAATTATGTGACACTTCCAAGGACCCTGTGGTTTCATCAACATATAATACAACAGCTTGAGAGTTTTTTCTACCGAACACAATCAATCTATATTTATCATTGACAGCTGCACAAGTCGCATCATCAATATCTCTTGCCCAAACGCCCTGCACTTGATTGGGATCAAATTTCAGTGAGTTTGCAGTTAAAAATGCAGCCTTTCCACAATTAAAAACTACAGCGAAACCTCCAATCAACGGTGAGTATTCAATATGAGTGACATATGTGTTTTTAGCTGTCAATGGCACAGCCACGGTTGATATTTGTTGGTCACTGGCAAACGGTATCCTCCTCAAATCCAGCGTGTAATCGCGATTCTGCGTACCATCCCACTTTTGTCTAACAATAAAACTAGACTTGGTTGAGACCATCAACTCATCACTTATGCAGACAAACGAGCTAATACCACCGTCAATCCAAACGCTCTTATCGAACTTAATGAGAATAGCGGGTATGGGCTCCTTGATAAAAAGCTCAGCACTATCACGTCTGAGGCTGTTGACAGGCGAGTCCTTCTGTTCGTAAGGACTCTTGGAATCAGCAGACTGATCTTGGAGTCGATAGATAAGAAGGTAGCTGTCATCGGTGGCAACAAGCAGGGCACTCGAATCCGGCCGCCACTCGAGAATCACGTTCTCGCCGTGCTTCTGCAGGCAATCCGGCCCACGACGCACAAAAGCGATGGGCACGCAGGGTTTGCAGCTCCACAAGCATAAAGCATCCGCGTAAAGGACGGCGAAGAGGACGCGCTCGCGGTTGCAGCGTACCGCCCGGACCCGCTCTGGCTCCGAGACGTTGAGCACGCGGGGCCAGCCGATTGGAAAGAACATCCTGCAGGCAGCGCCGGGCCCTTGCCGTCAGGCCAATTTCCTTCTCCGCATCCCGTCAGCAACAGCAGAAGCAGCAGCTCATCCTCACTGTCTGCTTGGTCATCGAGCACTTCTCGCGGGCCGAAGCCCGAGCAGCTAACCTCCTCTCGAGAAATAGATGCGGCGTCATCGGGAAAGCGGAGCGGATCTGTGAGAAAATAGATTGCTGCGTGAAAGTAGGGAAAGCTAGTTCTGACTATGATCTTGAAAAAAAATATATACCTCGCGATTAAATGAAATGATAGATACCTAATACATCAGCATCATACTCTGCAACTCCTATGTTGGTGTACGATGGGCTGCTTGCTTAAATGCTTATGCAGATGGAAAAAAATCAGAGAAAATTGACGCACTGCTCACATTTTCTGGCCAATATCTTCTGTCCTCCTTTTTGTTATGCAGGTCGCGATTTTTGCCTGTGTCTATGATGAAGCCGTACGATAATCTCTATAAGAGTATAAAACCTGATAATGCCACGCTAGCGATAAAGTCGAATATAATTCGTGCCACGGCTGGGCGTGTGCGTATATGTATGCGTGGGAGAGCTACAGGTAGTGTGGCAGACACGCGGCGCGCAATCACTGCAAGACGATCCCCTCTCCCTCACTTCAGACCCACAGCGTGACACTCGCGCGAGAGCTTCTTATTTTTATTAAAGTTACACAAACAGTAAGTGGAAACAAACTTGTGAATACTGTACTGCTTTTTCAAGATTTTTAGATTAAATAATACTGCAGGTCTCTAGATTATATTAATGAAACTTGATCGTGATAAATTTACTGTTGAATTAATATTTATTGAAAATTATGGATATCTTATAACAGAATAAAATTGATATTTCTATATTTTTGTAATGTTTTAAACAAGCTTCAGAACTATGGTCAAATTTAATTTACATTTTTTTAAATTTTTGTGTGATTAAACTTAACAATTAATTAGTTGTATCTACAACATTTTACAAACAAATACATGATTAAACTTTTTAAATGTAATATCTTCAATTGATCTATTTTCTTTGAGCATGTTGACATTATTATTTAATTATTTAAAATTGAAAACATAACATTAATTATTTAACAACAAATTATTAATGTTTAGATATGGTAACTATTTCCACATTTTTTTATATTTAGAGCAAGTTATAAAGAACATTTTTCAAAAAATTAGCATATCTTAAAATTGATAATATTAAGAACAGTCAATAAGCATTATTTTCAAAAATATCAAAAATTTATTTAAATCTTTTCCAATTCCCTTGTTGCTTTAAATTTAATTTGTAATTTATATTAAAAATATTGATTTTACTTTCAATGTGTTATTTATACAATAAAATATGTTAGTTGTTTGTGCGATAGTTATGCAAAATATAGACTTATAATGCAAAGTTCTCCAAAAATAAAGTAGTTTGTTATCAACATTATTGCTTTTGAAATATTTTTACAATTGCTATTAACAATGTTGCTTTCTTTCAAACAACCACAACCCAGAAAATTCATCATTCTTTTAAGTACAATTTACAAACAAATCTTTCAGAAATTTAAAGACTGTCATTGTTCGCAAAAGTTTGGCTTTCCATCATAAGTACATCCAGATCTTTGAATTATTTGAGTGGCTGCCCAAATCCCACATTTGATACATATGTCTAAGTCCTTTTCTTTTATATACTGAGCTAAAAAACCTATAAAAATATATAAATATTTAAATTAGAAATAAAATTAAATTTTATATAAATTATTCAAAAAAATTTATAATCAAACAAACCTCCCACAAATGCATCTCCAGCCCCATTTGTATCGATTACTTTATCTTCAGGTAATTTGGTCACCTCATATTCTGTTATACTACCATCCTTTGCTAATAAAACAGGGCTGGATCCTTGTGTTATTATGACAATTCTTTTTCTTTTGGTATTAATCTTCTCCATTTTAGCTATTTTAAGAGCAATTTCTTTTACATCTGTTGTTCCTAAATCATTTTCCTTAGAAAAAGCTTCTGCTTCAGTTTCATTACCAAAGAGAACATCAACATAAGGTAAAGCAGCCCTCATTGGCTTTTTATAAAATTGACATAAAAATGGAGCACTTAGATTCATTGTAAATATTTTATTATTTTCAAAAGCATGTTGAGCAACAATTTGTATTGTCTCTGGATTTACTGTTAAGAAAAATCCCTAAAAAATAAATTAAATAATATCTTTTAATATATTTATATAAAATTATTTAAAACAATAAAAAAAAAGAATATTCTACTTACAGATACATAATAATATTCTGCTTCATCAATACATTTTTTATTTTCAGGCTCACCTATGTGAGCAACTGAGAAACAATTAGCTGCTGCTAAATTTGCACAAAGTGATCTGCATTTTCCATTATTTGTAATAAGAACAGCACATGTACCAGTTGGTTCTTTATCAGTATATTGATACTTTACATTCAGACCATCTTTCTTGGCTTTTTCCTCCAAAATCTCTGAATATTTATCTTTACCAACACAGCCCATATAAACAGCAACTTTTGGCTTATCAAAAAACCACTGTAGAACATAAAAAGTATGATAAATTTAAATCAAAAATGTATCCTATGATTTATAAAATAAATCTAAAAAACTTTATGCACTTTACAAAATAACAAAATTAAATAATTCTTTAACATTAATATCATATTATGAAACATAAAAACTTGTTAATTTAATATAAGTTACATTTAGATTAACAATTTGTCGTTGTTGTTATTATGTAAAGCACAAATTAAAGTCACAAAGTTACACAAACAAAATAATATTACTTGCGCGACGCGCATTGAATTCTGTACGGCTCCTCCGGCAATGAAGTCAGCATTGTACTTTTCAATAAGCTCGTCATAAAGAGGTTTGTGCTTTTTATCGGCAAGAATAGCATTGTTGGCTTCAAGTTCGTATTTTTTTAAAAATTCCTCGTCAACTGAAGCTGAGATGTCAAGTAGAGGATTACCAATTCCTAGCAAAAGACCTTCTCTGGAATTATTATTTTAAAAATGTTTGACTGATAAAAATTGAAAAAAAAGAAAAAAACGAAGTGGAGCATTGAGCTTAATTTCTTTTTTGTTCCCGAGATGATAAAGTAGCACACGACTATTGCCTCGTTCTGACAGAACAATGTAAATAACATATTTAAATTTTATGGATGAACAATTAAAACTCAATATATCTTGCAGGTTGCATAACAAATTTCTTATATAGGTATATATTGAAAACGTGATCGTAATTCATCTGCATATAAAATCTATATATACTAAAAAGCTTTATAATGCGGCTTATGAATTGCTATAACCTAAAAATTAACCGAATTCCAAAATCATTTTATGTTTTAATATTAATAAGTTAATATTTTAAATTCATTACTTTATTTAACATCCATAACAATTTTAATATTTTTATAAAAGCATCATTTCCAGAAAGCTTATATTTCACGTAGAGCGATTGTTTAAATTTTACAAATATTTATTTAATAATTATTTTAGAGCAAATGAATAACTCAATTTTTTTCAAAAATATTTTATTAGAATAATTAAATAAGAAAAAGCTATGTAAAGCTTGTAAAAACAAATTTAAAAGGTTCGATCCTAACCTCCACGTGCTCCAGCTCCAAAATAAATAGCGATCGTTTACACCTGCAACGGTGTTAATTCGCGTTAATTAAGTAATGGACTACTCACCTCAATTCTTTGGCCATGTTTATATTGTGCAGTGAAGCAAGGCTGTATGTAAATTGACTTTATTCGAAGAAGCAAGACGATAATCACACGCGCCCGCGCGTCGTCTACGCTTGCCTCTCGCGGAGTGAAGGAAATATACTTTATAAAGCAGCGCGTAACTGCTGCAATTGCGAGACGACCCTCGCTGAGTGTATAAATCAGTTGTGGGTCGATAAGATGTGATAAGAAATTTTTTTTTCCTCTTTTTTTTATTTACATAATTGCAAATTTTTAAAAGGAAGAATTTGATACTCTTAAAATGTTATTTCAGTTGATTATTTGTATGTTGATATTTAAAATTCTTTCAAAATTAAACCATTGATAAATTTTATTTGAAAAATTACTAATTTTAACATCATAACTTCAATGTTAATATTAAGTTAACTAATATCTTTTTTACATTCAATTATATTTAAAAATTACTAAAATTAGTATATTTATTAACTTTTTGTTTTCTTGTTAGATTTTCAATTTATAAATTCAAAAATACTTTTACAATGGTAATACTTAATTATATTTTTCAAGAAAAAATAATTATCTGGATGAAATTTAATGGTAAGGTTTTGGTAAATGATAAAATCGGATATAAACATAAATTTTATTAAAAATTCTTTATTGTAAATTGTTTTGTTAAAAAATTGTTTTTTTTTTCTCTTTTGTAGTCAGATTTTTTTAATACTGTGCAGTGGAATTGTGTTGAACATCATTGAATCGATGCATGCTCAATACTGCCCAAAAGGCCTCCTGTGAGTAATGAGTAAAAAATTTAAACTTAATTCATAAATTTAATTTATTTTGAACGCTATTGGCACAAATCTAGTTTATAAAATTAAAAAAAAATTAAAAATAACATAGATTTTTTTTTTATCTTATTTACTGTACTACTATACTAATTATTTTGGCGGACGATGCAACAGAATGTGTTGATAGCAAATTAAATAAAATAATATTTAGTAACTATATTACAATTATTCTTAATATCTTTCAAAAATATTAATAAAAATTTATGAAAAATAATCTAAATTCCTGTGAAATATTTATTCTTTCAAACACATTTAAATTTTTAAATATATTGACATGACTTGAACACGTTAATAATTTTTTTGTTGTTTTGTTTGTAATAAAAATTAAAAAAAAATATTTAAGATCAGAAGAATATCATTATACAAGTAAAAAAATTTACGTTAGTGCCACTTTCGTTTTTTTTAAAATAACCAGCCCCTCTTTTCTTCTTCAGACTTGCCTTAAAAGCAGCCTTCTTTTAGTTCCTTGGAACTCGTCAATAGCCTTCTTTCGTCATGACGATTCTAGTCGCTTTTCTTGAAAAACGTCAAAGATCTTCTATTTATGAATAATCAGTACTATCATCTGTGCGTTCGGCGCTCAGTGATTACGTCAAGAACAGACATCTCAACCGTTCTGCTGGTACAACTTTATTTGGCTTTGCTGATATTTTGATTTGTTGTACTGATTTGTTTGGCCATTTGCATAACGACCATACTGATATTGCTGATTATTCTGATATTGATGGTATTGCTGATTTTTCTCGTTACTCCAACTCCTCCTATCAAATTACAGCATACACAGACAAATATTTCATTACTTTGGGCAATTGTTGTTTTTAAGGTGGCGGTAAGCCCGTGATCGTCTCGCGCGATTAAAGGCAAGCCGCGTGGTTACATCTTTGTACACTGAGATAAAAGTATCGTAAATCACCGTAAAACATCCTCTTCCCAATATTAAATATTTGTTTGAATTAAATTTGATAAATTGAAAAAAAAAAATTTAGATAAATAATTTTCTTACAATTATAAATTGTTAGAAAAGTATGTACAAACGAGTTATTAAAAATATTAAGTGATTTCTTTGTACATAAATATAATATTAAAAATTCATCAAGTTACAACATATTATATTATATAAGAGAAAAAAAAATAAAATAAGAGACCATTCTATTATATACAATACTTCTAGCCCAGCGTGCATGCAATATAAATATATATTTATAGATATATAGTAATATGAGATCCGTGGAGCGATAATTATCTTTCTTCGCGACATATATCGCATAAGTGCGGCCGTCGAGAAATAGCGCCCATCCACGACGTGTTAACTTGTCCGTCGGTCCGTATCACACATTCCGTCCAGGACACCAGAGAGATAGAGAGCAATAAAACGAGGACGACGACGACGACGAAGACGACGACGGAGGCGGAGGCTACGGGCAGCGACGACGTAAGTGTCTCCTTGTGCGGAGGCAAGGGGGACACACTTGTCAGGTAGACAAGTATTGCACGACGAACATTTTTAAATACAACATTTTTGCATCGATCTCTCATCTCTTCGACCTCGAGAGCTGGCCCTTTTAAAGCTTCTGCGGATGGCGATTTTTCGCAAGTTCCAGTGGGCCGGCAAGTGTGTGCGTGAGTGCGTAGACGACAGCGGCGGCGGAGGAGGCGACGACGACGACGAAGACAGATCGGCGACGGTGTGTGCTTAATTTATTACAAAATCTCGACGTGCGTATATATGTGTGACACACAGCATGCGATGGGAAATGTCGCAGAAAAATTATTTAAATATTTTTTTCTATTTACAATCGGCGTTGTATCCACGCACGTGAATAAATCATTTTTTTTTATAATTATATGAGAGTATCCTGACACGACATAAACGCGTAGATCAGTGATTATTAGTCTATATCGTGTCGAGATGATACAATTTGTTCTTAATATTATATATGCTACTTATTTATAACAGCGCGAACGCTTGTATATAGTTAAGTATGAAATTTTAAATAATATTAATTTTTTTAATGATTGAACAATACATGGGAATTATGATGACAATGAGATTTATGTTATAGGTAATTTTATATAATGGAGTGTGTGATGATAATTGACAAATCTACCAATAGTAAAAAATATAAATAACTTATGTTTGAAAATTTTTTCAAACTTATTGTATTTGTTACAAAAATTTATAACTAAGTAATTTTTTAAAAAGAATTTCATTTTATTAGTTGAACTAATGATATAAAAATTAGATGACTTGAACTAATAATGACTTTTGCTTGATATAATTAATCAATTTTATACTCATCTTACTAAATTTAAAAAAAAAAAAGGAAAATGTATTTTAAATATGCTGCTATACACCTATGTATTACACGTGTTACCTACTTTTCAAAAATGGTAAATGAAACGCTGTATGTCAATATTAAATATTAACAAATTAAAACTTACGTTTACCTCTTCATCTCCTAAACAATTTTCTGAAATAATTCTAATAGAATAATATGACTAAAACTAAATTTAGAAATGGATTCAAACTCTTTCAAAAAAAATTCATAATACATTTTCCAAGAATAAGTTTTTTTATAAGCTCACAAATGTTTAACAAAATTATGACTATAGGCATCTAATCTACAGATACTATTTCCAGAATAAAAATGTATATTTTTAATATTAATATACTTCAAAAATTAGATGAAATCTAATACATGTTTTATCAGTTCAAAAAAAAAATTTGTAAATGAAGATACCATAAAAAGGAGATGATAAAAGTGTACATGACAGTGTAGGTATTAAGTACAAAATACATCTCTTCCTCTCTCAACATGAAAATAACACGAGTTTTTGGTTTTGTCACTTAAATAAATCCTTTATTTAAAAATCAACTGCAAAATATATATAGTGTCATCATACTGCTATGAAATACAAAAAAAGAAAAAGAAAAGAAAAACAGATGCTCTCTTCAAAAAAAAAAAAAAAAATTTGATTAAAAAAAAAATTCCAGCTTACGCATTTGACTTTTATTTCTCGCTCTTTCTCGCTCACTCTCTTTCTTTTTCTTTCTCACGTGTCTTCCCGAAGTAGTATGTATGTGATTATTATTATGCAACGGGCTTATTGCGTTCAATACGGTTTGTAATCCACACCTGGATATGCGACAAGCGACTTATTCGCGCCGTATGCTAGACCTCGCGAAACCATGTTGTCCGCAGTACCCATCGTTCTGAAAACATCAGTCACACAAAAAAAAAAAAAAAAACGCAACGGTTTTTACAAATGTTAAAACAAAAAAATTTTAGGCTGATTAGACCAATTTTTTTCTTATTCGTAAAACGATCTTTTTTTAAACCAAAAAATATTATAGTTTGTTTTAAATTAATGATTTTTATTTTATATTCCAAACTGGGGCGCGACAAAGTATAAAACTTTATTTATCTTTTTTAAGCATGATAAACGTCAGTTTAAAAAGTATTATGGTCGAAAACATGCCGAAGGTTGCATTGTAGAATTTAAAAAAAAAATGAAATGAAATAAAAAAAACTAGTTAATAATGTTTTCATGCTAATTGAAATTTACACATCTTACGTATTACAAATTTTACATAAATTACTGCAATGCAATCTTCTTTCGACAAGTTACACCCGATTTACCTAGCTAGCATATGTTTTAAATAATTAATAGAAAGAGAAATAAATAGTTTGTACATCTAATATCATATTCATGTAAAAATACAGATAGATCAATGTAGAAAGAAAAATTTTAAAAAAAGGGTCCGAAGAAAACGAATTTGTTTTTTTTTTGTCATTTTTTTAAGAGGTTCTTTATTTACCGTCAACACAAACACGTAAGAATGAAATAGCAACGACAATCCTACTGCGCATAAAAATTACACACAACACGTCTTTATTAAATAATACGAATAATTTGGAATTATCAAGAAAATAATCGAAGTACAATAAATTGTCTAAATTCGATGTTAGTACTAAGCACTTATTCCATATAAGATGTTGACTAATATTATGCATATATATGTGCCTATAAGTGTATGTAAATTCGCGTGTTTGCCTTCTAAACAATCTTGTAATATGTGTAAGTGTATATACTAAATTGCAACACTGAATGCTAATTAATAATAACTCAGTTAATGAGCTTTTTAATTAAATAAGTTATGTCTCGAAAGAGAAGGAAGATTCTTTGCCATACCTGGCTTTTTCATTTAATTCGCACTTCTTTACACAATCAATTTATCGCTGACAGTACTTTGTAAGACGAGAAAATGCGAATACCATTTTTTAAAGAAAAAAGTACTAAGAAATATTATTGTATTGAAATAATTAAGTAAAATCTTATAAAATAAAGAAAATAAAAAAATTCAGTTTAAACGAAAATTGAGTTTTTATCGTTGTTTAAGTGAAATGAAATTAAAAAAAAAAAAAAGATAATAATGATAAATAAGGTGATCTAAAATTGTGAAAAAAATCTAATAAAAAAAAAATTAATTAATCTTAGGAGATACATCCAATATGCTGGAGCTTCCGTTGTTGTTACACGTATATTGGCGCGGATATTTGCGACATCGCGAACGGCACAGGAAGCCAGCGGAATAGGTATACACGGCCGACCACAAATTACATTTTACATACTCTTCTTTAATATCACTTTTTTTTTCTTTTCTCAGCTTAAAAATTTTTAAGCCATTCTTATATGTTGGGCAAGGATTAAGTGAGCGTAAGGATTTAAGAATGGAATTTGAGAAGTGGACTCGATCGGATCAGGAAATATGATAGTGATTATCGTTTATTAATTGGATTTATGAGAAGTAAGTGTGATGAAAGAAAAAAACAATCACGTTTCGTTCAATTATTGTGAATTTCACAAGTTATTACATAAATGTATTACACAGAATTATCATTAATTTTTTTTTAATCATTTTTATCATGGGGAGAGAAATATTACTATCGCATTGTTATGTGTATATATATATATATATATTTATTGTATATATAGTGAAAAAACACGAATCTTACAAAAAAGTTACTTCTTTTCCTTGTAATAATATATTATATATCAGAATGAAGGAAATTTTCGATTTTAATTATGCGCCGCGTGTATTATACTATTGTTTAATTCATTGCTAAATCCACGCACTTTTGCTCTATTAATCATTGTTATTATTTCATCTTTCAATAAGTATTTTGAAATATTCATTTATTTTTGCACAGAATTATTAAAAAATGAGCCGACGAAATATTTAAAGTTTACTTGTTTTTATATACTAATTCGTTATCGTCTACAAGCTAACTAAATTCATTTTTTTTTTACTTATTTAATTCCACATAGATAGAGATACTCCGATACGCAATAATTACGCATCTAGCGCGTAGGTTGCCTTTTTTAATTTTTAAATAATTTTTCTTATTTTTTTTTCAACTTTTTACTCCTCGGGCAGAATATACATGTATATAGATAGAACATATACGACAACGAACCGCACAACATTCGATAAATTGACAATAAAATTAACAACAGACTTCTCGTAATTTAGGTTTTGATGAGCATAAATTTTAAAATTTACAACGCAATCGACAATATTCTGTTAAAGGTGCAATTACCTTTATAGATGATTTCTTTTTTTGACAAAATTTTAATTGTACGTAGCATCGTAAACTGTAAAATTAGGCTTTGCCAATGAGATGATGAAGAACTCTGTTATTAGTTTAATTTTCAATTGGATTTACAAGTATATATGTACCCGCTAAAGTATTACAATAACGTGCATATATATCGATTCCGTATAATATTAATTTTCGCTGTCTATATCGAATCGCAGAAAAAATGAAGTCATTAGATTGTCTTACTTCGAAAAATTCGTGCAACGAAATGATAAATTACATTCGTTTGTATATTTTTTTTTGAGTTTAAAATGTGTATATTGTATATTGTGTAGGTACGTGTGTAATTGAAACGTTAAATATTTAATTCATGTATTATTATTACTCGAGAGTTTAAGTTATTTTGATATTTAAATCATCTTTACAACTCGTTTTTTTTTTTTAACCGTCTCAACGCACGTTTAATCAAAAAATTACAATTACAACTGTTATTCAGACCGATACAAAAATCACGTTGGCGAAAATAAACGAATTACAATTGACAATTTTATTTGTTCCGAAAACAGCGTGGTATAAGTATAAACGTGCGTTTAGAAAAAGAAGTGGCTTTTTGTTTTTTTTCTTTCTCATGTAATGTAAAAAAAAATTTTTTATGTATATGTAACTCCAATATACGTCTACACAAGCGTACTTAAAAACAACGACAATTTTAAGCAAGGAGCTACGCACACGAAGACTATACGTCCGAGGCCTCTGAAGGCTTTTACACATTGTCCGACCGATAAAAATTATTTTATTTTTCCTATGTGCCACGAGGAGTAACGAAGACTATATAATATGTTAATTTAGCTTCTTTTTCTCACTTTCTCTCTTACTCTCTCTCTCTCTCTCACAATTATTACACGTTTTTAGCATCTTACTTTTGTAATCGGTGTTAGTTAAATTATTCTTATATGCTCTCGGTCTTAATTGGTCAAAAAGCTACAAATTATTCCTTGATCCGTCAGTTGTCAGGGCGATGGCCTGTCGAGTTAGCTTACTTAAGCGGAGAGAATGACACATTAAAAATCATTATTTATATATTTAATAATAATAATAATGTAAACAACAGCAAAGATACGTTTGTAATTCATTAGCTAAAATTGTAATCTAATATATCGTTTTATAAATTATGAAATAAATCATCACTAACACTTTGCATGCTAGAATGATGCTGATTTGCAAGTCATTTTAATCTTCAAAAATTCAATAATTTAATATAATTTTAATTAAAAAAAATTTAAGATTTTTAATGTAAATTATACCCTCTCCGCACTGCTACACAATACCATTCTTAAATCGCTTACTGTCTCACCCAATCCCTCCGCTATCACAAAACAGATACACGGTTTTTAATCTTTATTTCTATTACAAACTAATGAATCAAACTTATTTTCTCAAATTACATAAAGATTGGGCTTATACACCAAAGACAGAGATTTACGTAAATGTACTACTGCCTATATAATTTTATATAGAGAAGTTGCCGCAAACTGCCGGCAGGCCTTCGCGCTTATAATTCGACAAAGTTATGTGAAGAGTGTAATTTTTCATTAATTATTCATTTATTAATATTATTATATTATTATATCGTCAGACAACAATAGAGACAACAGAGCGACGACGGCGACCAAGAGGTAATCAAGTGTCGGCGTCAGCGTCGGCCAAAAGAGGCTTACACACATAATCTCGGTCCCGAGGCTTCCTGCTCAAGTCAGCGACGTAGTGCTTTTTTGCTTATCATTTATTTACAAAATTAATAAGAAAAAAAAATAGGAAAAAAAAAATCAAATTCTTAAAAGGTTTAATATTCTTTTTTTGTTTGTTTGTTTTTTTTTTTTGCTGAATTTGTATGTTTAATCCGTCTTAATTTGCGACGAAGGTGGCGGCGGCGACAGTGGCCACGGCATCACACACAGACCGACACACAGACCCGAGCCGAGAAGTTTAATCCCGGGCGGAGGCGGGGCAGCGGCCGGCGACGGTGTTCGCGCTACGACGCAGACGACGGCGGTTGACGACGCTTTAGTAGGGTGCGAACCGGCGCGACGGCGATGGCCCTCGTAATCCCGGTCTGGCAAGCAGAATTAAGTATTTATTTTTTACGTCAGTCGACGAGATCGGGAGAAAACGGACTCTTTCAAATATATATTTTTTTTTATTTATAATCCATTTTACTTATGATTTTATATTTCAATAAATTAGGTATAGAATATTTATATTTACAATTTCGTTTGTTGTTTAAAAGAAAAGTGACAAAGTACTAATTAACATATAAGATAAAATGTTGAATGATAACATTTCCATCTTATTATTTCAGTATTATTTACAAAATAATTATAAATACTAGATTCTATTGCTCTTGTATAAAACTTTGTTTATACCAATATAACTGAATTTAACATTAGTTTTTAATCATTAAAATTTGATTAAATTCACTTTTCTATTGGACAACAAACTTTACTAATCATTAAAAAAAGAATAAAGTATAGATCTAAAAATACAAATAGATCTATTAAATAAGAATTAAATAGGAACTTTGGTTTCATATCAACATTTAAGGAAATTGGATATTTAGAAGTGGATATATTGTCGCCTCTTATTTACCTCACTGATCTATCACTAAGAATAAAAAAATCTTAATATTTAGCTATAAATAGCTTCACTTATTTTACACAAAAAATGAATACATGGCAGGATCTTAATTAGTAGTGCATGAAGATTAGACACCATGATGAATTTGATTCATGAAAACGATTTTGAATTTCAAACTGATAAAGTGACGATTAAAGCGAGGTAAAAAAAGTTCAGTAAAGGAAAATCATACGCGTTTTGAAATTAAAGATAAGAATCATCGGGCTGGTGTGGTATATTTAGCGTCATTGCTACTTACCTACGCTCTTCAAATGAATCTCGGCTGAAGTCCTCGTACATGCCTTTACTATAACAGCATATTTTAATCAATTATCGATTCTAACTTCGGTTCGGTTTTTTTTAACAAGAGTTTACCGAACTCCCTTGTCCAAAACTTAACTTTGTGAATTTAACTCATTTAATGACTAGTCTGAGCTTTTTAGACAACGCATGATTTAAAACAAAAATTTTATCTTGAAAAAATTGAATTGAAGCAGTAATAAATAAGAAAATTACATTATCACAATTAAAGGCAGGCAATTTTTGACTGGATTTAAAAATCCATGCGATTAAAAAATTACTGCCAGAAAATTGTTCAAAATTTAAAAATTGCAAAACAAAATATATAATCTGCAATAGAAATTTACATATTAAAATAGAAAATAGCATAACGTGCATTTTAAGCATTAAAAGATAGGTTCACAATTTATATTTAAATAAGTAATCTGATAAATAAATTTTAAGCTTCGTTGCAAACTATTTGTAAAGATCAGTTTTGATTTTCTGTATGAATTTTGAAAAATAGAAGCCAATAATTGCAACTATAAACATATTGCAAGTAGCTAAGTTAATGCCATGGAACAAGAGAGCCTGTGAATCGGCACGTCCCTAGAGGTGTAATTATTCTTTGTCCAAGGTAGAAACAAAAGTATTCGTAACCAGAGCGCTTGTAAGTAAGAACGACGAACCGCACGACGACGCGATATTACCGTAATAGAGGCCAAGAAACTTAATCTTACTTAACAAAAAATCACAGAGACTTACTCTTTCGTGACTTGACCGTTGTCGCAGTACTGTATCTCTAAGGTTGCTTGTATTCACGGATAAGCTCGGAACGGAGCAGGAAATGCGCTGAAATTTAGAACGTAAAAAAGATGTCCAGATATTGTTATTTTGCTTTTATGTTCGGTCATATAAACTTTCGAGTTTTCCTAGAACATTCGAGCCCGAAATGCTTTTACTTTCTTGGTCATTTGCTAATTTCCTCTATAAAAAAATATGCCTAACATGTATTACTTATCACTTAATGAAGTAAAGTCTGTAATTTTTAAACAGTGAAACCACACCGACCCGACAAATTCCATTGCCATTTACTTTGGCACTTGGGGATTATCTATAAGGGTAAAAATATTAGCATTGATACCTTAGTCAAATAGATTAAATAAATAAAAAACGTTGTGAAGTAAAAAATTTGAAGTGCAGAATGAGCTAGAGATGGAAATGAATTATGTAATAAAAAATGTGCTAGAAGGCAAAATTTTTTGAGGCGCTTTGAATCAACTACCCAACCTTACAAAAAAAAAATCGCATGAACTGTTAATCCAGCCTGAACGTATTTCACAATGTTAAGCCGGATGTACGTATTAAGCAGTTAAACCAATTTTTTGTTTATCAGGAATATGGACCGTCGGATTTAGAGGAAATAAAGGAAAGAGAAATGATGGATGAAACCTGGTTAACTCACCTGAATCGGCCGTTGGTACCAGCCGGTGGTGGTGATCGCCGACTAAACATGCCGTAGTCCTGGCCGCGGGAAAAACCGGTGTCGCGCATTGAACCCATGCCCGCTGTATGATAGTTTATCGAGTAACGAGAACAAACAATAGAAATGAAATTTACATGATATAAATTTATACACTTTCGTGCAAGACGCACATTTGATTAGGTGTACCAGAAAAGTGATTGGCAGCATTACCCGACATTCCAGTCATTCCTGTGAACCTCCTTTCGTACAGATCCCTGGTATCATCAAATCCTCGGCGGTCATAATAGTTGTCATAGTCCTGGAATGGAGGATAACTCTTTTTGAACAATAAATAGATTATTCTTTTGGATTTGATAAAAAAATAAGATTAACCCTCTTATACTCTTTTTTCAAGTAAGGAGGAAAAACATTTTTTTTAATTGTTTGCAATTTATAAAAATATATACTGTTCAAATATATTGTAAAGTGTTATAGTTTACAAATGAGATGATCAATGTAAAATCAATTAAAAATAGTCAATGCAGCATTTGCTGCATGCTATATTGAAATATACATCAAGTCTGTAATCAAAGTCTTTCAATATTATTCAATTTTATGTATTACGCGAAGTCGCAAATAAAGAGTATAAAGGAGTTAATCTATTAACAATAATTTGATGCTTACTCCAAAGCGAGCTCCGCCCATCAAACGGTCACGAAGGAATGGTGGCGGTGGTGGTGGCGGGTAGGGGTCACGGCCGAACATCCTGTCCCTAAAGCCATTTCTGTCAGGGCCACCGCCCATACCGCCTTTCGGACACTCTTTCGACCAGTGTCCTCCGCGACCGCATCTGTAGCATTGCTCGGGATCTCCCATACCAGGCCTTTGCCTCACACGACTTGTAGAGATCTGGACCTTCATGGGCTGTCCGTCGACCATTTGACCGTTGAGTTCCTTAATGGCCTCATTGACGTCGCCTGATGCCTCGAGATGGACGAAGCCGTAGTTGCGTACGATGTCGCATTCGACAACGGTACCAAACTTGGCGAAAAGCTCGCGCACCTGGGGAGCTTTAGTGTTGTCAGTAAGGTTGCCAACGAAGATCTTGGTTGTTGGTGTATTGGGTCCTTTGCGGCTTTTGGCTGCCTCACATTTGATTGGCTGGCCATGAACCATGTAGCCATTCAAGTTCTGGATGGCATTTCTGCCTGCCTCTTCATTTTCCATGTGCTAAAGATTATAAATTACTTATTAGTTGGTGAGAAAAAAGAATTAAGGTTAGATTTATTTATTGTTACCAGATTAAATTGTTACCATATAAAATTTAATTACCATCCTATATGTTGTAAAATCTTTCAAGTTAAAAATTACATTTAATGTACTCAGAAAAAAGATTAAGAGCAGCTTTGCACGAATATATTGTAACATGCCAAGCTTAAGAGAAATAAAAAAAAAGGAGTAATATCGCTAACAGCGGAACAAAATAATCGTCGTTTTTTAGTATACTGTACTTACCACGAAGCCATAGTTCTTGACGACGTCGCATTCAACGACCTTGCCGTATTTTTCAAACAGTGGTTTGATGTCGGCATTGGTTGTTTTATCGGCAAGATTGCCGATGAAAATCTTAAACGTTCCCACGCTGCTGAAGCCTGGCATTTTCGGCTGCTCGGCTACGCTTTCCGCGGGAGCTGCAAAGATATAAAAAAAATATCGAAAATTGAGAATGTATATATAGGTATATCTCTCAGAGAGACTGCACAGAAATGAGATGAAGAAGGGTAAAGGGGGACGCTTTCTAGTACAAGGGGAGGTGGAAAGAAATCGATCGCTGGCTGCTGCTGCTGACTAACTCTCTCTCTCGTTTATATATACATGTATATACGTACGTTAACACTAACCAACGCAACTGCGCACAAAAACTTGTATTTTCTAACCCCTTGCCACCGGTACAGTCACGATCAACCGGAAGTTGTCGTCTTTGCTGGTAAACAAGCACTTGTATATTCTTGCAAGATTAAAAAGAAGATTAGTCACGGAAATTAACTTGAGTTTAGTTGCAGAAAAAGACAATACACACAAAGTCACACACACACACGTCGTCTAACGTCTTCTGTTGATGCGAATTGCTCTCGTCTCGTCTCGTGTGCTGCTGCGCGCTCCGGAAATTTCCACTCAGCTTTCTGCTGATGCGGCGGTGCGTTGTGTGATTATATATATTGCTCGAATGCGCCGTCGCAAGAAAGAGAGAGAAAAATAAAAGTGGAGAAGCCTGCTTCTCTAGCGTGAATGTTCTACACGATCAGTCCTTATGTATATGTTTGTGTTAGTGCGTTACGAGCGACTTTTTTGAGGGAAAAAAAGATGGCGCCACCGGCCGGTTGCTGCTGCTGCTGCTCAACGCGTTTCTCTTGTGTTTCTTGCCAAAAGGAACGGCCTAGGCTTTGAGAAATGATTTTCGGCTTCCCTTTCTCATCCTTCTTCCCTCTTTCGTACTTTTAGCTTCTCTATACTTTAGTCCTTTCACTTTTTTCTCCCCTCAAAACTTCGAGAAAAAAAAAGTTCTCGAAGGGGGTGTCTTTCTTTCGAGAAATCATTAGAATGTATACGACAATAAAGAAAAAAATTTTATTTTAACTTATTGTCGGTAATTAAAATAGGTAGGTGTCTTGTGCTAACAAAACAAACATGCATATAAAAAGTTGTTAATTGTCGGTTGGCCTCGATCAATCCATCAGATCTACTACTTAACTTGATTAGGAAAATCTTAGGGCTTACATATACCTATATCACCTTTCGCGATGTTGGCTAATTCGGTCGACGACCTGGGGAATGGTATATTCGATACGATATGTATTTGAAGTTATGCGGAAGAAAAGTCAACCGATGCGGAAGGACGTCTCCGAGTTCCGGAGATTGTAATACTACAACCAAAGTATGACTCTTAATAAATTAATATACAATTACCGTAAGCCGATATTTACAAGCTGCAGACGAATGAACAAAAGCCGGTTTTAGCTAGAAGACGATGTAAGAGAGTTATCAACACGCGGCTCGAGGCCCTTTCCCTTTATCTTGGTTATATAACCCCACTATCGACCTTAAAATCAGCCCAGTCTCGACTTTATCACGAGCACCAAGATTGAGATAATAACCACGAAGAAGAAAACTATGAAAGTCTAATAAAAGATCCCGGGCGACTAGCACAATGACGCAAAAAATGTATGACTCGTGTGTCCACACCTTGATAGTAGAAAGTTAGCAGCACAACACCACCACCACCACGAGTTAGCCGGTGCCTTCACGAAAAATCAAACCGCCCGTAGAAAACAAATAAGAATCCAACAACGAAACGATATAAATAATGTTAAGGGAATTGATTGATTATAATCTTACCGGTTTCGGAAGTCTGCTCCTGGGAGTCCGTGGCGCGTACAAGAGCACAGGTCGACGAGCGCGTCGTCTCCCGTGCAAAACCAAGTGAGTGGTTTGTGTGGAGCGAGTGTGTGCCACGCGAGAGTTAAAAGATGGCGGCGACGACGACGACGACGACGGCGGCAACGGACGGACGAATCGACCGCACGGGAGACGAGAAAATAATAAAGGCAGCCGAACCCGCGAGAGAGCAAAAGCTAGCGAGCGATTATATATCTATATATTAGTTATTTTATGTATGTAATATATATACGTGTATATATCTCGTGAAAGACGGCGGGCGAGGATGATCCGAGACGAAAGGACACAACGAATCCTCCTGATGGCTACTGTGGCAAACTGAGCTCTCTGCGCGCGCTCGAGTCGAATACTACTGCCGTCCTTTCGTCGGCGTTTCATCTCCCCCCCCCCCTTCCCCTTGCTACCACGCCGCGCCTGAGATGGACGTATAATACGTGCTTTTTTACCCGGCGTCCGTTCCGGGGCGCTGCTGACTATTATCGGAGGTGTGGTTTTTTTGTATTCAGATCTACCACTATCCCCCTTTCACCCCCTTGAACAATTTTTTTACGCCCACGTTTTTTTAGATTTTTTTCAAGAATTTTCAAAAAAACAAAAAAAATGAACGGTTTACTAACTATAATTGATTGTTTTAAATTTTCAAATTTGCTAAGATGGATTTGCTATCATTTCTTTAAAAAAATAGAAAAAGGAGTCATAAAAAAGTGGGCCAAATAGTAATGTGGGTCTGACTGATTTGTACCAATATTATGAATGGATTTATTTATTGGATTTCTAAATATCATTAAATATTTTAGATAGTCGTTTGTCAACAAGTTTGAGTTTGATTTCATAAATTATAGTCAAAAGTTTAAATTTTCGATTTATGAGATATGAGCCAATAATTGTATATTCGAAATCTCATAAATATTAATTGTTATGCGAAAAAAAGATGTAATAATAAAATCGGTGTTTTCGGAAAAGTCTAAAAAAGGCATTGTTGTCTAGCATTATGCTGCACACACGCTGTTTTCTCTCTCTCCCCTTTTGTGGATAACAAGTCAGTGCAGCTGATGATTCGAGATGTGACATATATAATGTTGTCAAGCCATAAATGCAAGCTGCCTTACCTGATAAACGTCTGTTGATAAAGCTTTTGATAGATCAACACCAAGGTGTTAAAACTAAAAGCACATTGACGATGACGACGTTGACTGACGTTACAGCTTCCAGAGAGTTCTCCGACAATGAACAGTAGTCAGCCGGCAGGAAGGACCTCTATTGATATCTTTAGCGGTATATATTATTCTGGCAGCTCATTGGACGAAATAAACCGGGATGGATTTGGATGCGCTCACGCACGTGATATTTAGTATTTACTTTTATGGTTATATTTATGTCCTGCGACTGCGAGGCTGCTGACGCAGTGACGCTACGCTAGTCTTTTCTAATATTGATGAAATGATCAATTAAGCTATGATGATTTTTACTCAGTCTCCACCTTTTTCATCGTCATTTTGGTGATACTAAAATGTTTGTTCTGTAAAGTTTATAGACTTTTTGTAAAAAAAATGTCAGATGTTAAATCTAAAAATCAACATAAAGATCTATTTAGAGAATATAAGGAATCAATAAAAAGAAGTTGTATATTAAACTATCAACTGGTAAGTGATCTTTCTTTTTGGTTGAAATTTCGAAAAGACTCCTACGTCTATAACTTTGGATATCAAAGTTTAAACAGAGATTTTTCTTTTTCAATGTAAAAAAATATGCCATATATTATATCGACATGGATTCTTTTGTCTAATTTTGCAGTATTTGTCATTAATTTATACATTTGTCAAAATATTGGAATTTTCTGGTGATTGATGATGGATTCTTTTTGAAACTCTATATATCCTCTTTTACTCATTCAGTGTCTTTACATAATTTTGATATTATTTTGATAAGTATTTGATATTTTACTTAAGATTTTTTACTAATGATATTTTTTTCATTTTTAATAAACAGCAAAAAAGGCAGGTTTTACACACTGTCATCAAAATTCGATATATTCTTGAAGCTTTGGAACGTATTTGTAAACCAACTAATATTAATGAGGAATGGTTATTAAACACAACTCTTTCTCGTAGATGGGAGATTTTATTAGAAAATTCAGCTGCTCATCCTTGGATCAATGACTTCAAACAGTGTTTAAACGAAAAAATATTAGATAACGTATTAGATCTATTAAACTGTTGTGATCTTACAATTTCTAAATTTTTTAGTAATAATGAAGTAGGCTTATCTTTTTTACAAAATTCTAATTTTTCAAAAGCTGTCACCTTTTTGGAAAAGTTAGAACCTAAAATATTGGCTTATGATCTGGAGTTGCAAAAGAAAAAAATTAAAAGTGAAAAAATGTATCAGGAATAAAAATTGTATTGTTTAAATAATATAAGTAATATGATAACTATTTGGTGAACTCAATTGTATTGTGCATATAAAAATTATGCAAATGAAATTGAACTGTATAAATATCATTTGAATCAAGATTATACTAATTTTCTTAAAAATTCAGTTTTAATTGAACATTTTTTGAGTGATAAAGATGTCAGACGTTAGATCTAAGAATGCCTGTGACATTCTTTATAACCGAATAAAAGAAGAAGAAAATAAAGAAACCAATCTACTGAATCAGCTGGTGAGTGATTCTTTTTTATTCATTTTAATGTTTCCATGGTTTTTATTTTAATTTGTGTAAATGCCTATTCTATTGAAGATTTGTTAATGATGATATTTGATTTTTTATAAATAGAATCTTATGGAGCCATTGATTTCGGCAACAAAACTTCGATTTATGCTGGAGAAATTGGAAAATGTTGGTAGGCCAACTAACATTTCCAAACATGATTGGCGTTACGAGATACCAAAATTAGAAAAATGGAAAATTTTAGAAAAAAATCAAGATAATAATCCTTGGATTTTTCAGTTTTTAAAATGTATTGATGGACAATTAGAAGATACTATTCGTATATTATATAAAATATCTGATAAAGAATTATCCAATTTTTTATGTAGAGAAGAAACAGATGTATCCATTTATAAAAGTCCTCAAATAACAAAAGTTATAGCATGTCTTAAAGATTTAGAATTAGAAATGTTAATTTTTCGCAGTCCTTTTGTACATCCTAAAAAATAAAGTTAAATCTAAAAACATATTAAAAATTAAAAAAATTATATTTGAAATATAATAATTAATAAATTATATTTTTCTCTGAAACACTATTCTCTATTTTAGTTCTACCACCTTTTCATGATTATTGTTTCTCATACAAATCTAAAATCTCTATAAATAAAATACTAACTTTTGTTTTTAAAAAGTTGAATGTAGTGTTTACTATAAATATGCTATATTTTAACATATATTTTTGTTTTTTCTTTCAATTTATTTGATACTTTAGAGTTAATAACTGAATAAAAATGCTGTGTTGCTAAACATGTAACTATGATATTTGCTCCAAAAATTTTTTCAGTAGAACACACATTTTTTTTTTTATAAGTTTAAATTATATAATCCAGTTAATGAACGCCTTTGAATTTTAATAAAAAATTATGCATCAATAAAATAATTAAATTTGTAAAAGTAAAAATTAATATTTGGATCAAAATTGCATTTGATATTTATGGACATTTTCTCTTTCTCACAATATATCACTTTAATAAAATAAAACATTTTAAATTAGAAAAATAGGAAAATATGAAATTAATAGTAATCCATTTGAAAAAATTTGTATTTTTTTAATATTTGTTAAAAATATAAATTTTTATAATTTTTTATACTTTCAATCGTTTTTTTAGCCCATAGCTTACAATATGTATTTATAATAATTACAAGTGATCTTCATATTGAAGAGCTACAATAATATTTAACAAATGGCTCTGCTAATAATGCAGCGAGTGAAAGCCTTATACACATGTTGCGATTAACGAGTCGATTATTTTTTACAAATCGACAGCCGAGTTTGTCGCTCAATACACAACTTTGTTTCGTGTGATTTTTCTCGTGTCCCTTACAATTGATAAAAATCGCTTAATATGAATTTTTTGATTTTGTACAAAAGAAAAAACGTTAATTTGTAAACGTTGATTAGTTGACAACTTCCATCAATTATAACATTTCTATTCATACTAAAATTACTGATCACATGCTAAAAAAGATTTGTTACACACACTGTACAAAGTTGTTTTTTTTATAATTTAATCTTAAAAAAAATCTGTTATAGTTATAACGCATCTGTACATAGTTATAATGATTAAATTAAAAGGCGTAGTTAACGGTACACAGAGCCGCTGATTAAATTTGATATATGATTATATACTGTCTCTTTCGGTCTCTTGCCTAAACGCGCCTGTTTACGTACACGACAATGTAAAACATAGGAAAATTTTTCCGACTTTGCTTATAAATATTAGAAAAATTATACTTATAACGCAATCAGTCTCGAAACATGGCATGGTCCACGACACAATTAAAGATGTACACTGTTGTAAAATAACTATCAAACTTTTCAAGCAAATCTCTGCATACTAAAAGCTATTTTTTTGAAAAATGTGTGCAGATCGTGAATATCCTGCAATGGCATTCCTACCGTATTGAGAATAGTAGATGCAAGAAGGCATTGTATGTGAACATATTTCTTGCGTTATTGTTACCAAAGCTAAATCAACATGAGCTGTAAGTAATTTACTTTGGTGTTAATGCACTGCTTTTTAGTTAAAGATTTTTTATATCTTGTATTTAAGAAAAATCTTACTTTCATTTTTAATTTCTTGTAAAAATATTTGCTTTTGCTCAATCATTTCAATTATTGTCATTGAACAATCAGGCAACAGAATATAAAACATTTTTTGACAGAAATAAACATTAATCATAATTTCACTGGTGATTAACAAGTTAATCCAAAAAAATAAAAAGAAACATATATCCTAGTTTTGATTAAAAGCCGTAGGACGTTAATTTATGTAAATTTACATTCATAAGCAAAACTTATTATAGGATAAAGTTCAAAGAGCTTATTAAAAAAATTTAAAAAAAAAAAACTTACGTCGACGCAAGTCTTTGGCCCTTTTATTCCAAAATCTAAGACAAGAAAAAAGTAAAACACTATCGCATTTGTCATACTCGCTAGTAGCACGCACACTCTATCATCGTTTATTACCATTCGGTCACAAAATTCACATTTATCCTCGCAATTATCAAACACTTTCACGCAATCATTAAAGTTCTCGTCAGTCTTCAGCTGCAGTCTGCAATAACCTAATATGCTATTTACACTTGGAAGGGAAAAACATAGCGCAGGATTATGTACAAAGGGGAGAATCGTGTGACATTGTTCAACTAGACAAAAATAGCAAAAAAAAAAGGTATTTCAACAGTTTTAACAATTTAACTTGTCGAATCTCACTACACGATCTTGATGGCATTGTCAATGTGCAGCTTTGACATTGTTTTCTTGACTCGTAGAGCTGTCAGGCGTACCGCCGGATTCGTGTGCCAGCATTCCGACATCAATTTACTCATCGCAGATAGAATCTACAAGGTAAATTACAACAAAATTAGCTTAACTCATGAAAAAATTCATAAAAAATATTGATTCTTTATTTATAGATAAAATCTTACCGGATCAGTTTCCCATCTCGTCGGTATGACAGGACGTAACCTTTTGACGCAAACCGCCAGCCTCATCTCCTCAAAATCAGGATCATTGGGCACAACATCATGATAGGGTAGCGCGTAAGGTTCCGCAGTCGAGACTTTACCACCTGATGCACACCTTCTGCAAATCTCCCACAATACCAAGCCGACAGAGTACATATCTGCCATTTTAAAGGCATCGAACGACGAGGTATTAAGGGTCTCATCGAGAACTTCTGGTGCCATATACCTTCGGGTTCCTACTCGAGTATTAGGTGCAATGTCTATCTCACCACTCTCACTGTAATTAAAATAAGCATACGTTTAAATTATTATGTCTTTAATACAAAAAAATTTTAAAGAATAAATAAATATAATTGAATGAAACCGACCTTAAATAGCGTACAGCAAGTCCAAAGTCAGCAATAGCACACTCGCCATTACGCTTGACCAAAATATTCTTGCTCTTGATATCACGATGGGCAATAGCTGGTTTACCTCGAGTGCCAAAGATCTCGGTATGCAGATGTACTATTCCGGATGCAATAGATAAACAAATCGCAAGCAGAGACGGATGATCAAGTACGGTAGTCTGCAGGTAGTCGTGAAGCGAACCACGTTCGTGATAATCAGTTATAAGCAACATCTGGGTCCAAGATCCCGTGCCTTTGATATCCGCGGCTATGAAGCCAAGTATGTTGTCGTGGCGCATGAGTACAGTCTGATAGATCTCAGTCTCACGAAACCAGGATGCTTCCTCGAGCGTGAAGAATACCTTGACCGCGACCTTCTCGCCGCGCCAACGTGCCAGCCAAACTTCACCGTAACGACCTTTACCAACGCATTGGCTGAGCGCGAGTTGCTTGGCAATTGTACGCTGGACAAGTAGAGGTAAACCTGAACCTGATCCCGAGCTCTGGTCTATCAGATCTTTCAGCGTACCCTGAGACGAGACCAGACAGGGTCCGCGTTCCTTACGTCGGTAACGCTGGTATAGCGCTACCAGGAGGACACTAAAGAAGATCAGACAGACAGATAAGGTAACCGCAAGGATGACCAATGGCAGACCAGTTGGTAGATTGTGTGGCTCAGGTGGTACAGTTGGTTTGGGCGTGTACATCGGGAAGAGATCCTTGTTGCACTGCTCCGTATGGTTGCAGCACACGATGTTTTTCCCTTGAAGATGCGGCACCAGGTAGCCTTTGCATTGCATGAAACCCTGCTCGTCCGGTGGTAAGCAACCGAACGACCATTCTGGTACCAGTTCTTCGCTTTCCGCGTCCCAAACTTCCTCGACTGCGCTGAAACAGTGGCCGCCGACTCGGAGTTCGCAGGTGCCGTTTTGTTGATCGCCTGGACAGTGGCCGTCGCAGTAGCAGCTTATACTCCTTACTGAAATTAGAAAACAATGTTTTGGATTAGTTTATATTGTTTTTGTTTTATTATGAATTATATTTTTTATTTCATAAATATACCGGTCAAGAATTAATTAATGATCATAAATAAAAATTTTATACCAATGTAGATAACATCTCAGATTTAAAACATTAAAATATATTTTAGATAAAATCTATTCTACGCATTTTCTTTTTATGTAGATACATTTTCACTTTAACACGTTTCTACAATATTTATCAATAGAAGCAAAAACAACAACATGAGATGAAAACCACAGTGATAATCGCACACGTGAACATATAAAAGATATCAATAAAAAAAAAAAAAAAAAAAAAGAAACAAAATAGAAAATTGAAAAAAAAAATTGAATTGAGCAACGACTAACAACCATACAGACATAAATTTCCAATGCGGCGGCGCGTGTATCAAGATCACACTCTACCTATATATAACACGCAAAAGCTTCAGACCCCCGAGATAGATAAGCCTTCACATCTTTATCAATATTATATACACATATGTATATATTATACCCACATACACGTATATAGATATACATTTTAAGTTGTAAATTAACCGATCATTCATAAAATCCCAGCACACTCAACGCCTACCCGTCGTATAGTATGTATATACATATACTCTTATCATATAACAACACACATTGCACAACTGCATCAGAGAAAAGCATCATCATCATTATCATCTATATAGCCGCTACATAAAAGCTTTAGACTCCCAGCGTTTTAAAGTGACGCAATTAAATATAGAGTATAAAACATCTTCAAATTTCTTTGAGATGAAAGAAAGAGCCTTGGAAAGAGCGAATCTTGTTAATATAGGACACTATACGGAAGTGGTACATTATAAATTTTCGTGGGAGGTCGATTTTTATTACATGTAGGGAAGAGAGAAAGGATCATATGATTTTTTATGTGTTAATATATCGGGACTGGTAATTAAACAATAATATATAGTGAGGAAGGAAGGAAGGAAGGAAGGAAGGCACGTGTGGGTGGCTGGTGTATAAAGAGGTGCGCCTTTCAAAAGAAGAAAGATGTCGTATACGTGAGATGTGCATAATAGCAGCGGAGGCGACCGGATATGCAAGATCGGTAAATCGAGATACATATATATGCGTCTGAATTATATACTCAGAAAATGACAGTTTTGTTTCTAATGATCGTTTTATATTATATATAAATACGGTATAGAGAGAAACGATTGCGTGATACAATGTATGATGTGTGCTATAGATGAGCATTTCCGTTTTGTTTTATATATCGCGGAAATTTCGTAAATTTGTACTTTAATTTATGACGTGTTTATAAGCTGATAATGATTTATGCAGCTGCTGTGCGCTGCTTTTTTGATAATAAAATTGTTGATTATAATTTTTTTTTTTTTCAATTTTGTGGGTGTGTTGTCATATCCAAAATTAATATACACATTATCCGTTATCGAGCTTTTTTAATGACGCGTGTTTTCGTACATATTATGCATATAACAAACTTCCAATCAATTGCTTGGCGGATGAAGAAACGAAAATTGACCTCCTACTACAGAAACGAAAAGTTATCGGTGTGTTAAATAGCCATATACCGGAAAAAAAAGTATTACACAGCATCGAAATTACCGAGCTTTAATGTACTACAGGAGCGCGTGGGTTGTATAAATGTGTATGTGGCTTATATATATATATATATATATGTCGCATCACATATTGAATTTTCGCACAGTTTAGTGTACAGTATATATACCTATATATGAGTCACTCAATTGGCAGAGAGCTTATGTGTATGTGATATCAAAACGTGTTTCCTTATCGGGTTGGATATAAGTCCGTGGGCGCACGTGGGAAAATTGCGCGACTGGACACACACACACACACACACACACACATATACTTTCTCAATATACCACAAGTGTATATATAAGTTGTTACACACACATAATGTTATCCGTGCTAATGGAGCGATTCTTATTTTTGCTTATGTATATATATTCGCCTACACGCACTTCCGTTTTCACTCGATTTGCTTTTTCGAGAGTAATATGGAAACGAGTTTTTTTTTTTTTTTTAATTTATTGCTTTAATGTGATAATATAAGGAAAGAGTATATTATAAGCTGAATGGAGAGTTGTTCTTGTTATTTTTGTGTGGGTTTTTAATCCACACTCCTAAAAATTATTATTTTGTTTTTTTTTTAAATATTATTATTTTCGGTGTTTACAAATATAAGACTATATATTATAAATCCTGAGTCACAAACTAATTGAAATTCTAATTCGATTTGAATCATTCGATTGTTGTATAGTATTGGCTATTCTGCAGCGAGTTTATGTTATTTCCATATGACGACGCGCATCATCTGTAGGTCGTTGTAATCAGTTAGGCTATTTATTTTCAAAAAGAGATATATTATAAATCCAGCACATTATTTATTATTAAAATAGCAAACGAAAGGCCAGGGTGTCACATTTATCTCAGCAGCCTATTCGACTATAAAAAAAAAAATTGTCAGGCTATATAATAAAGCGTTTAGATAATAATTATGTATTCATAGGAATGACAATGACAGAAACAATATAAGACGACGCACGTATATGGACAATGGCTAATAATCATCTGAACGATTATATTATTCTTGCACCTACTTATATTATATAGCTTTGTGTGTGTGTACAAACGCATTTATATTTGTATAAGTCAGAGACCATCTTATTTCTTTTATATCTTATAAATATATAGTGATAGAGAAGCTGTAACGCGAGAGGAAAGCAATATATAAGTACCAACGCACGCGACTAAGAGTCGCCAAGACGATGATTGGCGTATAGCTGTATATTATAAAAAGAATAAAAAAAAAAAAAAAATCGCGAGTGAGAAAATCGCAATGAGATATTATTGCGTATATATGCATACAAAGTGAAGTGTATACGAAAGAGAAAGAGAATATATTAAGTTTTGAGATCGAGAGCAGCAAGAGCTGTCATTTTTTGTTATATAGTGTGTATATATATATGTATGTATATATGAATGAATACTTGAGACTGTATATATGTTTACTGATAAAGAGAGGCGCCAGTTGTGTTGCGATTCGTGCTTGCATCTTATAATATATGATGGAATTCGAAAGTCGGATATTTAATACATATATATTATTAATGGCGCCAGTGTTTAGAGTCCGAGATATGATGATGATGAGAAAAATATGATGGGATGAAAAGTAAAACATATCATGTGTGTGTGTTAGTGTAAATATATTTAAGTGGGTAAATGTATCTACAGAAAAATCTTGAAATAGTTTTACATAACTATGCCATCGTGATTATTTATTTTTTTTTTTTAATTTTAATTTGGATAATTGCAATTGGTTGTAATCTCTATATGTAGATCGGTATTCGTTCACGTATGGCAGCTCGTTAAAATTGTACGATAAGGCAAGTAGATATGTATGTACGATGCGAGAGAGAGTAACACGTGTTCTCACTCTCTTTGACTTTGATGTTCAGATATGTATAATGCAATAGCATAAATCTACTATAGCCAAGTTTTGCTGAGACTGATATACTTATATGCTATGTTGGCTTACTGTATAGGTTTGAATTTAAAAAAGAAATAAATATGAAATTCTGAATTTAATAAGATTGTTTACTTTGGTAACATAATTATCAAATAAAATTTTAACATAAAATTTAAAGTTAATATTCAATAAAATTTAATTGATAAAAAAAATTTACTCTTATTAAGTAACAATATCAAACCATACAATATGTGAAAAGCAGTGTAGTTCACAATTTTTTTTAAAGTCAATTATAATAGCAATAAACAGCTGACCAAACACTATTAATTATAATAAAAAATAAAAAAAAAGTTCAAACAATAATTTTAATCAACGAATAATAAATATAGAACACATCACCAACAGGTGAAAGAGCCCTTATTTCTACCTCACTCCTTACTCTTCCACCTACACCTCAACCGCGACGTCTTAATACGCATCGATTGCTCTTTCCTGGCAGTTCTTTCGTTACGGTTATATGCATTTCGATCGTAATAGGTATATAGGTACATAACAAAATAATTCAGGTCTTTTACGTGGAAATGTATGTAGGTATAGAGCCAAAGGGGAGCATTTGGATCGCAAGATTGACCGAGCTGAACTTAAGTTGTATAGAGTCGCGTGCAATGTAAGAATTGCTTTGATGTATATATAATATAAGTATACTCTTAGTTCGTATAGTCTATTTGAGAGAATTTATTTATGTATATATTTGAACTTGGAGTTGAGGGATATAGATTGACTGATTGCTAATGTATTGATATAAGAAAATAAATATTGGTAGAGGATTGATGATTAAGCTAATTGCGTTTTATAATTGCGTTGTTTGCTTTGGAAAAAAAATTTGCTTATTCTTTGAAAAAAAGGAAGTTTTTTTATTGTTGAGTATGAATTGTCTTGGAATTATATTTAAACTTATAAATATATTTATAAGTTACACATACACTTTAACTATAGTTAAAGAGTATGTGTATACTAAGAAAGCTGTACTTTAAACATTTATTGGTATTTTATATTGTCATAGATATTAGCGTTCTACTTTTTTTTTCTATACTTTAAAAATGCATAAGATGTGACTCTAATCTAAACATAAAATAATAATTTTTTTTTTCTTATAAAGTCCCAATCGCGAACTACCGAATATCCTATACACACACGCATTCCAGTATCAGTCATTTAATATTTATCACGGTATACACTTCGTTTTTTTTGTTGTTGTCTTTCTTCCTCAAAGAAGATTATTTCGAGCACATCATCAGTCTATTTTTAAACCACCAAACTTGACAACGACGAATTTATATTTTTCCGAAACGATTAATGTAAATCGCTGAAAATAAAAAAAAAAAAAAAAAAAGAAAAGAAATCTCTCTTAAGATAATACTAAATAGAAGCCTGACTAACACGAGTAGCCAATATTCAATAACGTAAAGAGCAGAATAAGCTCTTAATCAAACGCGAATTTATAGATATACAAAAAAAAAAACAATCATCCTACTATAACATCATGAACCAAAATATAACCATAACTATATAAAAAAGATATCTTATCTTCATCAAGCTAATTTCACATCCACTCTATGTTACCCAAAAATAGGATAGTAAAGAATAAAAAACAAAAAAAAATCACAGAAGCTATTTACCCTTATACCCACTCACCAAAAAAGATAAGTTTTACGCTAAACGCGACACATGAAGCTATATATTTTCTATGTCCACGCAGACACAACAAAAAGATTCAAACATAGCCAGACACGAGAATAATTTAAGTAACAAGAATATATACACGTGTATATTTTATACTTATATATATCCAGAAGAGAAGTTATATAGCAGTAGCATTTACCAGTCCATTCAGACATACTTGCCACGCGACTATCTACCACCCTTCGCTTTTACATGTGTACGATTAAATATAGAAACGAGGGATTTATGCTCGTGGAAGGTTGAGTTTTTTACTCTTTTTATTATTTTTTGTTTTATACTATCTTGAAGAAGTGTCTTCTATGTGTAGAAAATTGGCGTCGATCCACAATTACGTGCTTCTTGTGAGACATCGCGGTTTTTTATTATTTTCTTTGATACGGTTCAGCGTACTCTTTTTATACTTGTTCGTATGATTTTAATTTCGGAATCGTTTGTAAATTGATTTGATCAAAAGTGCAAATCAGTGTAGGACATATATTTTAGTTTGTTATAGTTAATGATTTGGATGAATCAAATAAAATTTTTAATTTATTATAGAAACTGCATATTAATGCATCTCAAGATGTAATGCCTTGAATACGCATGTCTGTTAATTTTGATAAATGAAAAAAAGCAATTTTGGGTATAACATAATGATATATGTACGTGATAGTTTATTATAAACTACTCTTGATGACTCACAACTACATACGATAAAAGAATTATTTTTCATACTCCAGAATATGTATCTTGAGTTGTACCCCTCTATCCAACTTCTTATACAAGAACAAATCAATCTAGAAAAATTGAACAAAAGAAGATAAGCAAAATTGTGTACACATTATATATATATGTAGCTCTAAGAGCTCCCCTTCTTATAGTATCAACTTCGTCATATACGTATAGGGAGAGTACACCCCTCCAAAAATATCTTAGCACGACAAAAATCTCTTGTTACTCCCCCCCCCTTCTTCCTCATCCTTCCATATTTCTAATGTTTGCTGCCTGTCTTGATTTACGACCTCATCCCGTGTGTCTGACTTTTTTTTTCTCCCTTGACTTCCTGAGATGTATACCGGAAGAAGAAAGGGAAAAGAAAAAGAAAAATATCGAGGGGTTATACGTACTCTTTCTCTTTTGCTGAGAACTGATTGAATCGCCTTACTCGTCTTATTTTTTTTTTTTATTATTCTCTTTCTAAGCCAAGCACATTGGAATTATTCATGCACGTGGATATGGCATTCGTAATGTCGTTTGCCTTTTCTTAAGAGAAGCTTGAATAATTACTAAAAGCTAGAGACAATGAATAATAAAAAATAAAATGTATTTTTTTTTTTTTTTTTTTGCTTGTTGATTAAGCGCATAAATTTGTAAACGAATGCTCCCTGCTGCGTGCACGTGTGCGTGTGTGTGTATATATATAAAGTGTAAAAACTCAACTTTGTAAAATTACAAATTTAACGAAATAAATATTATACTTATACACGTAATCAAGTTCAATAATTTTATTTGTGTGTGCATATTGTCAATTTTTAAGTTTCATATACGCACGTGTAATTTAAATTCAAATAATTCAAAACATAAAAGGTATAGTTTTTTTATACGAAACAATTTTTAAAAAGTTGATCTATCGACTAATAATTTCTCTCTTTCGCTCTACGTCACCATCATGCATAAATTTTTCAATATTAAATTTACGTCACTAAGACCTGACACATTCTCCAATCTCTCTCGCGTCATATACACGAAAAATTGTTAATTAAAAGTTGTGAGACACATGCGTAAATTTTTTAATATGCACACAAATCATAAGTATCGGAATGCTAAATTGTTTACCCCCTTATGTTTTATTATATATTGTGCTACAAATATCGTGGCAATCAGGGCCATTGACCCCGCAAAAAAACAACACCATACAAACTCCTTTTACTATTATCAATAGCTAAAATAGCAACACTACAAAAGAGAATTAAAAATAAAACCTTTACATATTCCCACGATAAAACTAAATTTCTCGTTTTTTTTTGCAATACCAATCATGCCTAGATTCGCGTTTCCCAAATTCTCCCAATTTCTCTCGAAACACGAAATTCACATTTGCGCGATTTTGCACTCTGGTTCTCCCTCTCTCTCTCTCCCTTTTCAGCATCTTTAACACTATGGGCTTTATAAGGCAAGAAAGAGAGAGAGAAAGAACGTAAAAATCCGTCTGACCGGCGCCGTTCCTTGTGCCAGAGCAGCTATATACTCCTATATAGCGGCATCGTTTGATCTCTCTCATTTTCTTTCTCTTCCTCGACTTATATAGTCTGCTACTGTAACTCTGTGTGGTTCTTTCTGCACGACTTTGTACAACTTTCTCTCCCCCTCACTCTCTCTCATCTTTCCCTCTTGTAAAAGGCAGACTTATAGCTTCGCGAGAATACACGGATGGAAGACTTTATATTTGCGCGTCTTGGAAAGGCCCTTAATACTGTGTGTGTGTGGAAAGAAAGAGAGCTCGTTTTAATCCCCCTTGATTACTTTTGCGGAATCGTTTGAAAGATATCTGTTTTTGCCAGAAAATAAAAGTGTGTGAGTGTGTGTGTGCTTGGATTTTAATGAGCCGATTTTTCAACGAATGACTGAATATGTACTGCGAAATGAGAATAGGTTGTAGATTTAAAAAAAAAGGGCTGAAAAAATTTTAACGAGAACAAGAAATACTTGTATCCTTTTTACAAATAGAAAAAAAAATTGATTTTTAGCGATTTTAGTTGTACAATAATTTATGCATATTTATAATTTAGATTTTTTTTTAATTTATGTGGATGCTGTATGGTGTTTATTCAACGAGACTTGCATATATAAATTGGAGAAAAAGATGAGTGGCTTATTTATGTTTGTATGTGTGTGTGTGTGTGTGTGAGACTTGTACGCACGTGCTGGGGTATGTGCTCGAGCAGCTGATAAAACGCGCGATTTTTCACGCCGTTAAATGAGCCAATGAATTATTATCAAGTACTCCCACTTGAGAGCTTATTATTTTCATTTCTATAGTGTTTAGTATACGTATGACTACTTCAATGTTTACGTACGAAATAAAATTATTATTTTTATAATAAAATCATATTCATTTAGTTCAACGATTTCAAATTTATACCAATAAGACGACATTCTTCATAGCAAGTTAATATATACAAGCCGACCTCCAACTCGCCAGTGCTTAATTATCTTAATCGACAAATATTTACTCGGTATTCGCGCCGATCTCAAACTTCTTTTTCTCTCTCTCTCTCTTTTACACGGATCACACTTCTGGACTTTCCCGTGACTTTAAATTTTTGATTGAGGATTAATAGCCTCTCCTCTTTTTTTTTTCTTTTCTTTTTTATTTTTTTTTTTTTTTATTTTTTTAAATAAAGCAGCAGATGTCGAAAAGCAATCCAATAGACAAGCAATCCATAAGCAATCAAAGAAAAATATTTCTTAATCGCAATAATTTTCATTAATGATTTCTACTTTCCACGTACTTTTCTTAGACAAATTTCCGCAAATGTATTTTGATTTTCACAAAGAAAAAACAAGACAGAGACTATAAATTGCAAGCTAGTACTTGAGCATCACGTGAATTTACTTCCTTCCGATTTTTTCGTTTTATTCCTTAGACTATACACAAATACTCGTTTTATTCCGCTATTATATACTTCCCTTTTGTTTCCTCCGTTTTATCGCTCTTCCGGTCTCCCTACTACTATTCTTTTTCTTTTTTTACGACGAGCTCTTTCTCTTTTTGCCAGTGCAGCACTGATAAGAACAATGTTTTTGTAAGGGACAAAAAAAAAAAATAACTTTTAGTCTCCTGCATTTCGAGTTCAATGAAGCTTGATATGCCATTACGGTAAATTCTATTGTTTTATTTTACTTTTTTTATTATTGTTGTTATTCTGGTCGGAGTAAATTTAAGCGAAGATAAAGAGTTATCGAAATCAGAGGTAAACGGATTGTTTTACTCTGAAAATCTATACAGCTGATATATTAAGCAAATTCGCTAATTGTATCAATAAAATCAAAGTGTTATTGCGATTCGAAAATAAATTGAAAGTTGTAATTACATATTATAATGACCTAATTACTACTGATAATAATTCAATAATTGAAATTTTTTATTGATTTTTAGTTGAAAATTCAATAAGGAAATAACCTAATGTACTATTACTAAAATCTTTGCCAAAATAGTTTGAAAAGTTAATTAGCAAAATTAAATTTGTTTTCAAACAATCCTACGTTTTCGTTTAGATATCACGAAATGAAAGTGAAAAACATTGAGAACTTTAAGTCTGACACGACTGACAAGAGCTGTCCGGAAGTAAAACTCGATAAGAAAGTTTTAGCCGACGTAAAAGTATATCCTCTCGTTGCTTTTTTTTTTATCTCTGATTCAGCATCGTCTCGTGTACTCCCCCTATCAAAGAGAGAGAGAGAGAGAGAGAGAGAGAGAGAGAGAGAGAGAGAGAGAGAGAGAGAGAGAGAGAAAAAAAAGCAAAAGATACTCTCCGTGAGAAAAAACAGTCGGATAGCATAGCAAATGCAACTAAAGAACTTTTCTATATAAAGCTTTAGATTTTTTCAGCTGTATGTATATATATATATATATATATATATCTAAAGTCAGTCAAAAAGAGAAGAAGTACATGCTACGTTAGGGTATACGTATATATAAACGTAATGTTGTTCGAAAAAACATTAAGAGTTCCGTCATGCTATACAAAAACTGAATGGAGTCGATAATATTAGCTTAGGACAATGTTATTTTTTCTTTTTTTTTTTTTAGTGAGTAAAGTGCGCTTTTGAAGAGAAGAAATATATATCTATAAAATAATATTTGCACGTTGTACATACAATAGGCGCGTATCTTTTTGTATGCCGAGAGTTATACGGTTCGACTCTAAGAAAAATAAATAAGATTTTTTAAAAACTCCTAGAATTTTTTTTTATTTTTTAACAAAAATATATATAATTTTTTCATATATACAATTTACAATTTAAAACTCTCGAATGTCCTACACAAACTCCTACTACACAGAACCAAATAAATTTACTAATCTCCAAGAAAATTCAAAGACCAAAATATTTTATCCTATACACCAGATGATCACCAAAATAATCATAAACATAATCAAACAACCAAGCACACAAAAAAGATGTATATCCAAAAGATGAGCAGCACACAAGTCTGAAATTAATTTCAAAGCACTGCAATATAGCACTATATACTACGCCGTCAGTTCAATAGACAGTACAGGTCGTCATTCGTCATGCTTGCCCAAAACAGCAAAGCAAGCAAACGTTAGGCGTTCAAGCGTAATTCTAAAGTAAACACGAGACATCTGACTAACTTTGTAAGCTATAGATATATAAACGTACTTTTGACACGCGCGCAAAAAAAAAAAAAAAAAAAAAAAAAGAAAAGAAAAGGGAAGATTAGTAAGGGGAGTCTGATGGGAAAGAAGAGTCTTGGAAGAGTTTAAAAGGACGTAAAGGGGAGATATAGGCTATTTGCGTATAGGTAGTGACAATATTTGGAGATGCAAATGATATACCTTATATACAATCTTACGACGCGAAAGCTTTTTTGCACGTACGAATTTTTGTTTTTCTTGTCGCACACTCAAAAAACTATGGTCCTTTATACGCACCACTTTTGGTGTAGTATTTCGCTCACAACGACGTGAGGTTGGTACTACCTCGCATTGGCTCTACAT
>JAPYZE010000428.1:8883-66839 GCA_030522805.1 Leptomastidea abnormis
CTCATGCGTTTTCGTGCTGCAAAAGAAGAAAATACAAGCCGACCCGCCATCGAGATGTCCGGTGGTTTATTTACACAGGTAAAGAAAAAACTTGGATCATTATTATTTGTTTTTTCTCATGGTAATCATCTCTATACGTCTCTAAGTACGCAAATCTCAAAAGTTGTTTCAATCCCATTGCTTTCTTTTTTTACGCATCGATGCAATGTTTGGGTATATCGAGTGCCATCGGTTTTCATTTATTTTGCAAGAGACTGCGTATCATAACATAAGCCGGCATTTTGGCTTTGCGTCTTTTGCAATTGATTATTCAGAATTTTTTTGTGGTATTTTACGGTTTTTTAAATATCGAGAGTTTCTTATTCTGAATCTTGAATTACTTTATTATGGATTTTAATCAAAAAATAACGGACAAGCAAACTCGCAAGCAACAAGATTTTACGATTTCGTCATAAATATTTTGCTATTACTCTCTCCCTTTTTCTACGAAATACTTAAAGTCCCAGATTTAAAAACCTGTACGCATCTTGTATACAAGTATTAGACACCTTTTTATTCATCTCATAGTAGGTACGCGTGTGTGTTTATCTCGTCGACAAAAAAGTTGTCAACATCTTGACTTTCAGCATGTAAATATCCAAGTCGCTTAGCCACGCAAATTCATCGAAACAAAAACGAGAAGCCCACCACATACGAGAGAGATGGGATGCACATCTACATACACGCGCGTTTTATCTCATCCTCTCGACACCTCGAGACGTTGTTGTTACACGAATATCTCCGCATTAGGTACACATTTTCATACTTGGGTTAACGTACACGAAAAAAAGGGGGGGGGGTATTGGAAAACAGCAAAGCCTTATGTTTTGCATGCTATACATATCGTGTAAGTTTTTTCGGCATATTTTAGGTAAAGCATGCTAAAGTCGTCGCGACGACGCCGACGACCAGCAGCACTACGACGTCGACGGTAATCGAGAGAAATATTCTAGGAATGTAAAAGGGGCTACCTATACGTGTGTTGTTGTTGTTGGTAAACACTATATCAGAACGATCTTCTTCGAGGATCGTTCGCCGAGTTATATATTCGGGCGCTCGCGTACATATAGATATACCCTATGTATATATTATGCTTCTCTCCTTTGTACATTTTTGAGAGAGAAATAGCGAGTGATGGGTGCGTATTGTGTGTGTGATACTTTGCTGTGTGCTTATAACTGCCCCTCAAAATTCTCGCTATTCCGGGAAATTTGAAAATTTGCCCCAGTTTATACAAAGACTTGAAAACTTTGGCGCTCTACGCAAAGCAACAAACTTTTGCTATATTGTTATACATATGGTGTGATGCGTATGTGCGCGCGCACTAATTTTTCCTTTGATTTGCGATCCCTATAATATTTGGCGCTTTTCCGGAAAAGTAACATTTGATCGGCTGACTATCTTTATGTCTATATAAGTAACGCTGATAAGTCTCAGCTCCTCAAACGCCAGGCAACAGTCGTCGAGATCGGCTGCTTTGATTGAAACTTCTTATACGTTTGGAGCTCGTCATAAAAGCTTTGACCTTTTTTTTTTTTTAATTTACATTTTCTATTTAATGTAGCTGAATTTTTGTTTTTTTTTTTTTTTGATCGATTTAAATTTTGATTTTAAATATTAGTGTGACACGAACATATTTTTCATATTGCTGACTTTTATTTTGTGTACATGAAAAAGAAATAGCCTGGTGATTTATTATAATTTTGTGACGTTCAAACGAGTGTTTAAATTGCTCGACTTTGGCAGCTGGGATTTTGTTGTGGAAAATAATCGACCATGGACGTATGTTAAGAAATTTTTTAATTTTGATATAAAAATAAATAAATTAATTGCATGCCATTTGCTTAATAAAGCTTTTAAATTATTTAAAAAAAAATTTTAAATATTACAAAAATACGTAAGTGGCACGTTTAAAATTACGTAAAGTATAATTATGCATACACGTTTTATGCAATTTTTTTTACTCTTGCTTTAACAATCAGATATAAAAAATATTAATAAGTAACACAATAATTGTAAGACAAAACATTTATGATTTAAACATTATTGATAATTTGACTCTGATATACTTTTAATATATGTCACACTTGTCGTTCAAATAAATTCACTTGGTCATTCAATGAATTACGCTGTATATGAAGTCGTTAAAAAAAAACTGCGAGTTTCACGTTTCAATTACACAGCGTCATACATATTTATATTACATACCTACTCTCATATATATTAAAGCTTCCTCCTAATCACTTGCTAATCGCAACTCAACGCGAGAAAAAAGAAAGTCTTAAATTAAATCTATCCCGAGAGAGAGAGAGAGAGAGAAAGAGAGCAGTGCACCTTGATAATGAAACTAGCCAGCTAAGAGAAATCCTGTGTGATATATCCTACATAATAACGCGCGCTTCGAATTACAGCTAGCCTATCAGTACGAGTCGGATAAGTTGGCGACGACTACAACTGCTACCAGTGAATCAGGTTTGGATTCAAGCAGCTTCAGCAGCGGTAGCCCGATTCTCCAGTCCTCCATGACATTTCGAAGTAGCAGTCACACACAGCAGCAACACCATCAACAACAATCCCAACAACAGCAACAGAGCCGGGTTAATGAAATGATTTCGGAGGCGTCATCGTCATCGGCTTTTAGCCTAAGCCCACCAGAACGCGACTACGCGACCCAGCAACGCGAGAATAAGCTTCAGCTCCAGCAACACGAGCGGGACCAGCATCTCCATCAGTTGCAGTCCATTAATAATCTTCTGCTGGAACTACCCGCCCCGACCAGTCCATCAACATCACCCAGCTCTTCTTATGCTAGCTCAAAGTACTCGAATCAAGAGCAGCAGCATCAGCAGCAGCTGCCTTCGCCGACAGTCCCACCCACCGTAAAATCTAAACCACCTAAGCTCGAGGGTAAGTTTTATTTTATCGATTCTAATAATTTATAGGCATATATTTTGTAATAAGAAAAGTTAGTTATATTACTTTTGTTAGGAAAATTAAAGATATTATTTGAGAAAATTAAGCCGAAAAGAGAGTTTTAGCTAAGTTTAGCTGTCGGATTATTGATATAGATATCGTAAAGTATATGTTCGCGGAAAATCGGATTCTACGTAAAATTACCTTATAACATTGTATTACGTGTATGTGCGAAAGATTTGAAATATTCTTACGTATATTTATCACAAAATCATAAAGTTAGTTTTTCGGTATTATTTAAAGTAATGGGTTACTTAAGAAATTAATTCCTTTTCAAGATAAATGTACTTTATTTCATAATTGACAAGTTTTGAACTTTGTAGAATATCTAACTTTTATTTAAAAGTGTTATGGGTAAATGCTAACAAAAAAAATTTTTGTTCATTTCAATGTTCTTTCATAATAAGATAAATCTAAACTTAAATTTTTGATAAAAATAGTAAAACATTGCAAATAAAACAGTATTTAATGTCTATATTTATTATTATAATGGTGTTTATATTTACTTTATTTTAAAATCTATACAACTATTAGATTATTTAATAACACCTTACATTTGTTTACATTTTAATTTTCTAATTAAAAATTTTTTTTCTAAAAATATTATAGTTGAACTTTTAAAATGTTTCTTTTATTTATGTTAAATATGTTTTTGAATTTTGAAGTATATAAATAAATATTTGATTTTTAATTTGATTTTAAATTTATAAAAACAATTTTAATTCTACATTTTATTAATTACTACAGTTTAATAAATGTAATATTTTTTCATGTTTAATTTTGTTTTTATTATAATCTATATCATTTTATAAACTATATAACTTTCTTTTGAGACAAACATTTATATTTTACTTAGAATTGCTTAACTCAATTTAGATTTCCAAATAAGTACACAAATTTATTGAATAAGTCTAAAAATTGCTCTTTTATTTTGACTATCTTATAATAGTAATTTAAAAAAATTGTTCATTATGTACTTTACAGTCTATAACACATGCTATATTTTGAGTTATATTTTCAATATTTTTTTATTAATTTTTAACCGAAAAACGCAGCGGCATTATATATTCATTTATTCGTCCAACTTCAATATCATTTGTCATTCAATTGTTTCCAATCTGACGTATGCCGCAAAAAACAAACAAATAAAAATCTATTATTTACTTTTTTTTTGCTTTTTATTTTTGTTCAACAGACATATTAATTACCGATCTCTTGGGACTCCAACTATCACGTGTACCGCTGATAAACAACCAAAAGGAACAAGCAGGACAAAATAACAATTACGATTCTCTCGCCTATCAAAATTATCAACAGGTGAGAAAAAAAATTCGAATATTTTTAATTGTAACAAATTGTAAAGACGTGTTTTTGTATAAGTCGATAAGACCCGATGACCGAGCGTTTAACGCGCAAAAGGAACGCTTCTCTTTTCTTGGCAACTTGTAAATATTGCCAAGCGACGAGCCGCATAAAAGTGCCATCGACAAAAGTACGACTTTCCTTAGCTTTCCCATTTTAAACGTAATGTCGCTCTGACGTCATTTTAGATCTTGAAGAAATTGGCTGTATAGTAAGCGGAATGATGCTAGGATTATTTTGGAAATTCTCCAGCAGTTATTGTCTTAAAAATTTTCTGTTTTATTATTTTTTTTTTCTTTAATTATTCTTCACCCTTTAATAATCGATTAATAATTTATTATCGTAATATTTGCGTGATCAATCAACATAAAATCAATTAGAGTATGGAAAAAAAATAATATTGCGGGTTACAGTTAAAATTTTTTTTACTTAACAAAATTATTTAACAAATTAAAGTATTTACCGAACTGCCGTAAATTTTTATTTACATATAGTATAAAAATAAATCTAGTCAATGTCATTTTTAATCAACATCAAATGGATACAAAAAAAAATATATAAGCATATCGCGTTAGTTTAATGCAAATAAAGCGACCTCGAGAAAAGTGGTCGTTTTCCTTTTCGGATGTAAGAACAGAAGCGAGAGGCAGTTGTTTTGATCAATTGGCAGCTCGTAAAAATGTCTCGTCCTGGCGAGACAAACCGTTCTGCTCGCGATTTTTGCTCCTTGGCGCGCAAGCATCCCTTAAAATATCCAGTATAATAAAAGCTCTTGAAAAGTAAGATAATGCAACGCGTATCGGACTCTGTGAAGCCTACGCTTGGCGCTATGATGCGGCCAGTAAATCATTACCGACTCACGCGACAAATCTTAACTGCAAATTTTAAGAAGATGACCTACATTTCGGAATGTCAAGCGTTTTTATAGTAACATACATTTTTAGTTATAATCCTTCAGACGATAACCATATTGTAATCTTTATAAATAAATTGTAATACTAATGGATTTTAAGGATATTCCCCTAATAAAATTTTTAAAATTCATAAATATAAAAAGTAATTTTTTTCGATTAATAGTATAAATGTTATTATCATAAAATTAATTCATAACTTAACAATAGCCATTACAATTAGTCTAATACATGTAAGCTCAATCGAAAAAAAAGCAACTAACGAACAAAGCGTGCAAAGCTAGGATCATTCACCCCTCTTTCTCCCGTTTTACCAGCTCCTTTTCACACATCTCTATCCCTTGTTTCTCCTCCCATTCTTCCCGCAAGCCTTTCTGCGATATTATTTTGGAGGTGCTCCAAAAAAACGGTGTCTAGAAGCTAATTCAAAACAATGCAACGATTCCCTTTCTCTCTTCATTTCTTTTTACCTGTACTTTCTTTTATCACAATTTTTCTCTTTCTCTTTTTCTGCATATTGTTTCTTTTCCGAGTCTTTTGATCGTTGTTTTCTTCGTTTATAATGAAAAAAATTTCAACATTTAAACAACACTGTACAATAAATTGTTACAATTTTTAATGGCACTTGCCAATAAATATTACGTCAAATAATACACGTAGTATATAATATCGATATTTGCAATCGATTAATAATTTGAAAATAATTTTTTTGCTTTTTAAATAATAAAAAAATGATGTAAGCATAGCAATCATATTAAAATTAAACTTTTATTTATTTTTTCAGCCGCGAGACAATTCTAGTGGATATTACTCAAACTTATCATCGTCCGAGGTATTTTATTTTTATTCACTTCTACAGTGTTGATTCGACACTGCACAAAAATTTAGCTTACGCCTGTATTTTATTTTTATGATTATCAGCAATTTTTCAATTAATGCCATATCTTCTTTTTACTCCTTTTTCAGCAATACGAGAACACTCGTAATTATTACTCGAACAACATGGAAGTACCTAGCTCGCCAGTTTCCGTAAACACTCCGGCAAGTCCAAGTTCACCTGGAAGTTTATATTCGAATCCATACTCATATTCAAGTGTGAATAGTAGTCAGTATATGTCGGATTCATCCGTAGCACAAAACAGTAACAGCAGTTGCGGCAGCAAACAGTTCTCGACACCATCGCAGGGACGTTATCAATCTTATGGTAGACCTATTCGAGGCTGCTCTACTCCTTACAGGTAATCTTAACTGTCCTGCTAGAATAAATTGTCTTATGTAATTATTAAATTTAGCGAAAACTGAAATTTGTATGTAATTGCAGTAGTCCCACTACGGAGTATCCTCAAATATTCAATTGTAATGGATCGAGATCAGATTCACCGGCCGATTCGGATAACAGCGCGAATAGTGTCGACGGTCCCTTATCCGATATTATGGTAAGACTCATTAAAAACATTTCTCTGATGTATTCCGATTGTATTGATTTTGACAAAAGCATAATTGGAATTTTATCAAATACAGGCCTACTTGTCAATGAACCAAGCGGCACAGCGTCGTTATCTACCATCACATCAGGCTCTAGACTATGAAGCTGTTTTAAAGCAGGTGTTTCCAAACGCGCAACGTTATCCTCAGCAACAGCAGCAACAACAGCAACAGCAACAATCACATATGCAACATCACCATTACCAACAACATGCCTATGGCCCTTCGCGAAATCAGAATTACAATACACAACATTTATTATCTCTACCACCAGCACCTCAGCCGCCACCGCGCAATAGCCACCCTTCCTATCTGAATCATGGATACGCAGTAGGAAAAAACTTTAATGCTGCTGGTCCAATAAGAGAATTATCTGTGTACCACTCTTCAAATTCTGCACAACCACCAACTCGTTTATCTTTGGATAAAGCAGCGAAAAGTCATCGCAAGGCTGCAGGTATAATTTTGATGATCAAGCTGTCTTAAGAATTTCTTTTAAAAAATAGTTTTCAATTTTTTTAATACATATAAATTTGCCATTTTTTTAGCTAATTCTAACGCAAAGTATACCTGGAGTGGTACTTTGCCTCCAAAGACAGCAAAGCCATTAGCATATTCGCCGAAAGTATTTTTAGGAGGAGTTCCATACGATATTACAGAATCCAATTTACATTTTACGTTTAGAAATTTTGGTCAAATCAAAGTTGAATGGCCAGACAAGGATAATGAACCCTCTGAACCTAAAGGATATGTTTATGTCATATTTGAATCAGAGAAACAAGTAAGAATTTTTAAAGATAATTTTTATAACTTTGTTTATTATTTGTTAATGTTAAAATTTGTTTTTAGGTAAAGGCGCTTTTAGCTAGTTGCATACGTGATTTTTCTAATGGTGGGAATTACTTCTATAAAATAACTTCTAAACGAATAAAGGGCAAACAGGTAACTTTTTTAGATTTTTTTGTAAAAAAAAAAATTGTTTTACAAAATTGTTACTTACTGGATTTAATTTCAGGTAGAGGTAATTCCTTGGGCATTGTGTGACAGTAATTATGTTAAATCGTCGTCGCAAAAATTAGACCCAGAGAAAACGATTTTTGTTGGAGCTGTACATGGTATGATGACTGCCGAGGCACTAGCGACGGTTATGGATGAACTTTTCAGTAACGTAATTTATGCAGGTAAAATATTTTTTACTGTAAGTCTTATTAAAGCAAAATCATGAGATTTAATTGATTTTAAATTTTGTCTAGGAATTGATACCGACAAACACAAATATCCGATAGGATCGGCACGTATAACTTTTCTTACTAAACAGTCCTATTACAAAGCAATTAATGCAGAATTTATAGAAGTAAGGACTAAAAAATTTTCAAAGGTCTTCCAACTTGACCCTTACATGGAAGAGGCACCTTGCTCAAGTTGTTACGTGCAACAAGGACCTTATTTCTGTCGAGAACCGGTAATAAAAAATTGTAGTTTCAAATTAGAGTAAAAATTTTCTTTAACATTTTTAATAATGATTCTTTATATTTTTATAGGTATGTTTTAAGTATTACTGTCACACCTGTTGGCAATGGATTCACAGCTACGAGTCTGGATTAAGTTGGCACGAACCTATGTCGCGCGGTCTGAAGAATAATCAGGTAATCGGTCTGACTCCAAGAGGTCGTCCGTCCCTAACTTGCGCGTAATTCTATGAATTGGATTTCTGCTGACATCGTTCGATCAACGAGTTTTTTTCCCAACGATCAACTTACGTCTTCTCTCTCCTTTGACTACAGTCGACGAACGAAGCAGTTAAACTAAGCGTTAGTTTAGTTGAAGTTATAAAGTTATGAGCGATTATGCAATTCGCTAAGAGAATTTTATATTGTTTGCAATTAACTTTGCAAATTAGAAATAATCAAGCTTTATTTTTGACCAAAATAGTAGGAGAGTATTGTAAGATGTTTGTTTAGCAGAAACAAACGTGAGATTTTCAATGGAATTATAAAGAGCGTTATTATCTTAAGTTCCTATTACGAGCAAAAGAAGTATTTTTTTTATTTGTTGGTATAGTCTTTATCAAACGTACAAATCTGGGTCAAAGTACTGTTTTAATTATTATATTTAAAATAATTATTATTATTGTTATAATTCTTTCGAAAGTTTTGAGACCCGTGTTGGAGATTAACTCCGAACCCAGTCAATCGTTAATGCCATTGATTTATAATTAATATTATAATGTTGTCTACCAGTGAAGATGCGAAATAACTGCTGGTAGTAAAAATTTGTTTTCATTGTAATTGCAAAGAAAATATGTTCTTATCATTAAAAAAGGCCCTTCTTATTTTTCACGTGGCCATTTAAATAATGACGATTGAATAGAGTTATATTTGGGCTACGATTTTGATTGTAGAACTTTGATAGTTTTTATTTTTAATTTTTTTTTTGTTACAATTATTCTTACCATTCGCGTACTGCGTCTATTTGTTTAAAATAATCTTTCAACTCGCTGTCTTTAATACGTTTTGTTTAAATTTTTTTTTTTAATTACTGTGAAATTTGATTAAACGATTTAATCTTTGCAGCTATGCTATTCTTTTTTCTTTATTTTTTTTATTTTTTTTTTTTACTTATTTTTATTTTCACCTTTCTATCTCTTCCTTTCTTCCTATACATTATACAAGTGATATAAACTTATAACTAACACCAAAATTAATCAGTACTTTATACAAAGTAAATTTTATCTAACATGAGCATGTGTAATCTTTGTCAAAGAAAATTGTTACATTTGATGTTTCAACATTTTAACGTCATAGCAAAAGCGTTTGTTAATAGTATAAACATGTAACTATTAACAAATTTAATGAAGCTTTGAAGTGTATTAAAAAAGTCGAACAAATTCTAATTAAGTATTGAAAAAAGTAGACTTCGTATTATACGATTATCACAAGGTAATGCAGAGCACCTATGTTCTTAAAATCCTTGTGAAAGATATTTTAACTATTATCTTTTATCCCTAAAATCTTATTTACTCACTTTTTAATCGGTCGTGCCTTTTAACGTGATCTCTGTAGAGTTTTATTGCGATGATATGCAAAGGAAATTATTTTTAAGTGTATAAACAATTTAAACGGTTTAATAAAACGTGCGCGCTGTAGTTGCTAAAATAATTTAAACTGATGAAAAAAGACTGCAAAGTACACAGCAATCAGCATTTAAGATCTTATAGTCTTGATAAGACAATATTTTTAAGTTACATGAAAGTGCCTCTCTGGTTTCTTGAGTTCTTTTTATTTCTTGTAAAATTTTTACTTAGCTTTAATCAAACTCGTTTATAAATAAATACAAGTTGCTATGCCCTTATAGCTTTATCTTTGTTAAAATTACATTTGTAGTAAAAGATTAATAAATAAAATTTTTTGACTTTAATAAAATGTTTTCCCCATAATAATTTTATTAAAAACATTAATATATAATATAACAAATTTACTTATATAATAATACTTAAACAATCAACTTTCATAAAAACACCTGCCCTTAACCACTTTTAACATACTGTTTTCTATAATTTATCAAAGTAAATCAACTGTTTTTTTTCTTTGCTAGTTTTGAAAGAGCTTGGTATAGTCCAATGAAAGATGATATAGTGCCTAAGGCACCAACTTGCCAGGCTGAGAATTTTCCTCCCCACAATGTTCCTGAAGGAAGATAACTTACTGCATAACTTAAATCAAGCATTAATCGCATACAAACTAGTAATTCATTATTTTGTTGGCTTCTGAGTTTGACTTTATTAAACCTATAAAAAAAAAATTTAATTCTTTAAATTCAAATAAATAATGTATAAGTAATTAGTACAAGATCATACAGAAATTAAGGAATACCTTGGATCAATCTCATTTGTTTTAAAGCTCCACTCCTGTTTTTTTAATAATCTATATCTCCTTAAAGTTCTAAAAAAAAATTATTTAATAACAAAATTAGAAAAAAAACTTTTATTAAAAGCTGTATTATGTTAATTAAAACATGCTTTTGGAATATTTACTTGAGTAACGAGAGGTAGAGTGAAGCTATCCAAAACCACACTGTGGCATTACCCCATTTTTCTATGTCTAATGGTATCAGTTTGTTTTCACCAGCCCAGCACAAATGTTCTACAGGTCCATAAAACAAATCCACAGCTATTTTAATTAGTTCAATCGATCTGATAAACCAATCTGGCTCCTGAAATGAAAATAAATGATGCGGTGAATTAGCAAAGTAAATAAGTAAGTATTAGCATAGTATTAATTAAGTATATCAAGGCAAATTTAAACATACTTTTTGTCCCCATCCATAGGTCATGGCATGATGAAGATTTGGAATGTCATCCATCAACCTCAAAATAACTCTGGCTCCGCTCATCTTACTACCAAACCGTTTAAATTTGTCAGACGTATCATCTGATGATGGAAATCCAGAAGCCAGTTTTGCAGCATAGGACAGAGTCCTGAGGAATTTGTCTCTACCTTCATAACTATCCAGGTATTCTGCTATCACTTCAATACTCATATTTATTAGTTAATTATCAATAACGACAGCTTGACAAAAATGTTAAAGACTTAAGTTGACTTCTACTAAATCTTGACTAAATTTAATCACTTATCGCGTTTATAAAGTATTGGCGATTTAGACGATAACACACTTTTTTTATCACTCGGAATTCGAGGAACCGTATAGGATTTATAAGACTGCTTTGAAACTATTATCAACAGATCATACAAACACGTACACATGAAAGTCGTTCATCAAACTCGACCTTGACTGACGTGTATTTATTGTAAGCCTAAGGCAGTGTTATCAGTGGTCACAAATTACAAAGCACAACAATATCAATTGCGGTAATGTGTCGACGTGAAGAAATCGTACTGTTCGCTGACCAAAATATAAAAGAAAAAGCAAGCGTTGTGGATGACGTTATACACTTACAGCTTTGCAAACACTTTTTGCAATTATTTGCTCGCGAATGAAAGAGTTAAAAATCTTGTAAATCTTTAAATGGCAAGAGTCGGCTGCTACTTATATATAGACCTCTCACTTATAGTGTACTTATTCTCCACGACTATAAGACAAATTGAATAATAATTTGAGCTAGCCGAGAATACCCCGGCTCCCCTCGTCTCTTCGACAAGTCCATCAGCTGCTCTAAGTGCGCGAGCTGTTTGCACATTGCTAACAGATTGCGTCGTCGGCTCTTTAGGAGTGCATGCATGCATGCGCGCGTCTCACACGGTGTGTGGCACTTTCGCAGCGATTTTGTCATTCTTAATAGGGCAAATCTCTCAGAGCCATGGCGCTGAGATGAGCCGTATTTTAAATGTCATATTAGTTGCTGTTGTTAATAAATTTTAATCTGGCACGCTATACTGGGCCTTTTTTGGTTGCCGCGTTAAAAAAAAAAGAAATGTCTTTGGCGCTTATTTACAAAATTTAAAAAAATATTAAAATTAGAAAGAAATTAATTTAACAAATAAGGCAGCAATTGCCCAGGTAACAAATACTTTGTTATTAATTTGACCTTTTATTAACGTTAAATTAAAAACGTATATTATTAAGATTTTATATCTATCGATAAAGATCGTGCAAAACTGCGCAAATGATCATTTTGACTTATTGCGCATGGTAAAAGGATTAATAAAAAAACTTGCACTGTTACTCAATCTTTTCCTTTTATAAATGTAAGAATATTTGAACTAGAGTAAGTGCATGAACTTTAGATTGAGCACGACTGATTCTGGAGTCCTGCGGAGATTGTCTTCATGCATGACGTAGAAGACACATATATAAGTATGTATAGTGTTTTATTATAATTAACGATTGATTCTCTGATCTAAAGGGCGTTAACGTAGTTTTATTATTTTGTTTACAAAATGGATTTCTTATTTTTTATATATTATTTTTTGTTGGTGATATTTGGATATTTGTTTTATGACAATATTTTTTGGCCTTTAATTAATAGTTGTATTAGACCGGATCCAAGATTGCATTATCAAGAATCGTAACTGTAACCTAAAACTATTTATACGCCCTACGAGGTAAATATTTAAAAAAAAAAAAATAAAGTATTGGAAAACTTTTAAAAAATAGCGTAAAAGAGAAATATTATGAACATTTTTTCCCTGTTTTTATAGCGTATGAAGTACTTAGCTCCTTTTAGAAAAACGTTAATATATAGTTTAATTTTGAAGTGAGAGATTTGCGGTAAAAATTATTCGGTTATAGAGAAATATCTAAATCACAAACAAAACAAAAATATTCCATAAAACATAAAATGCCAATTTTTTCTAGCAAAGTTGCGGCAGTCTAAAATTTTGCGTAATATTTTCTCGGTGAATTACAATTGCACATAAAGAAAAAAAAGTTTAGAAAACTTATAAGTAGCCTTTGCCTGAGTATAAACTTTTTAAATATCAAAAAATTACAAAAAAATAATTTATAGCATCAAAACTAAAGCACTGATTTCAAGTGATAAAATCTTATTGCTCAAAATAGTTTTCCTTATTCAAAATAGTTCCAAAGAATCTTTTATAAGTAGACATATATGTTACATACAAGTAACATCATGTTATTAATACTTTTTACGTAGTTTGTATTAAAATTTATTTTTTATTGAATAATTTAAGTGCACTTTTATGAAAGCACTGATTTTCAAAATTTTCCGCCAACACTTACATCTAAGGTTTATTAAGGTAGTAATGATGGGTATTAAGGCCCCTATTACCTTATTAGTTTTCTATTAAATTTTCTATTTCCCGAATGGAAATTAAATTGAGTTCTGTTATGAGGGTTTATTAGGGTCCCCGATAGATTCACCTAATTTTGTTTCTTCATCACCCCATTTCAAATTCCCAATTATACAAACAAACAAAGCTGTAAATTGAGTGAACTTTTGATTTGTTTTTACTGCAACTACCAACGGTAGCCCCCCTCACTCCCATCATAATCATAATAATTTAAGGGAAAGGGATAACCATTGCATCTGTGTGTTTCGGCTAATCCTTGCGCGTCGACTGCACTTCCTGACAGAAAATAATAAAGGAAAGAAAAGAGGCCTACAGTCCTACACGCAGGCTGTTGCGGTACAATACGCCCACCAGTGCGCGCGGCTCCTGTCGCTTATCATGCAGCAGCAGCAGCGCCGATGTCAGAGTATCTGCAGCTGCTGCAGCTCCTCTGCGAGACTACGTCAGGACGAGTCGTAGCAGCAGCAGCAACAGTGGACATGGAGCAGCACCAGGAGGTTTATCGACGCCGACACTCGTGAGCACGAGCTGCTGCAGCTGGTGGTTGTGCACTGGCTATGGAGGAGGAGCAGCTCTCACGGAAGATGGCCGAGGAAAATGGCTCAACCTCGGACGTCGGCTCTCAGGAGAATCTGTCTGCCGATGCTATCAATTTTGAGATCGAAGAGGTATACCTTGCTCTTATTCCTACTCCTTTGCACTTGAAGCTTCTGTAAGTTTATTAAGGATGTTTATAAAAGCGAATTCGAAATTACAGCTAGACGACGCAGAGTATGCTATTCCTGCTGTGGACAAGCTGCCTTCGCTGGAGAGCATTTTAGCAGAACCTGATTGTGGTTCGCTTTCCGGCACCGATGATGATTTCGGAGCTGCTTCTTTGGAGAAGCTTTCTACTAGTGAGACTGTCAGCGTTGGCAGCTTGTTGTCTCTCAATTCACCTAGTAGACCAAAATCTCGTCAACCACCTCAGTCCGGTGTTATTCTCAGGCATGTCATGCTCAAGGGAATTTGTGCACAAATTGCTTCTGCAAGTGTGAGTTTTAATTCATTTATACTTTTTAAGTTTGACTTGCTATTTGTTTAAGGTCAATCAATTTTATTTAACTTTAAACTGTTTGACTTTTATTTTTATTTTTTTTTTTTTACACCTTATAAAGTATTTTTATATCACATATAAAAATCTTATTATTTTCAATATTAGGAAAAAATCAATGCTGGTTTAGCTAGCGCGGTAGCAGGAGGTATTAATATGATGGTTGTTGGTACTAGCCATGGACTTGTATTAGGTTTTGATTCTGCTCAAACCTTAAGGTGGTGTCATAGAGATACACGACATCAAGGATCAGTTTCTGCTCTCTGCTTTAATTATGATGGATCTAGAATATTGGCTGGTTTTGCCAAAGGATATATTCTCATGATCGATAGTTCTAATGGTAAAGTACTTCGAACCCTGACTGATGTACATCCACCAGGAACTGCTGTTTTGCATGTTAAGGTACTTTTTTGTAATTTTTAGTACACATCTGTGTTATATTATAATTTTGTATTAGATTATAATTATTATATTTTCAAAACAAAATAATTGTTTTAAAACATTTCAATTTACTTATGAAAATATTCATGTAGTTTACAGATTCTCCTAAACTGGCACTTTGTAGCGATAGTGGTGGTTCTGTATTTGAACTGAGCTTTACAAGAACAATGGGAGTTAGAGGCTGTGATAGCAAATGTCTGTTTAGTGGTTCCAAAGGTGAAGTGTGTACATTGGAGCCATTATTATTGGACGAGCTGCCTGCACATCCGTTAAAAAATTATACGCTTGTCGCAATGGCTACATTGACTACGGTTCTTGTTGTATGCATTCGTCCAAGAATGCGAGTCGTATTAACTCATGCCCTGAGTGGTCCGTCGATAGCTCCACCACAGGTTGCTTGGCAGCTCGTTGTCATACGATCGATTAATGCCACGCGTATTATCGATCCCGTGCTTGCCCTTGGCAGAGATAACGTCATATACTTCTATCAGGTGAGTTTAAATTTTTTAGTTTGCTTTGTAGATCAAAACGTAAGATGTTAAGAAACTAATATCTGATTGTTCATTAAAATATTAGGTATGCAGTGAAGCTGGTATGCGAGTACGTCTGACACCACTACGCCGTATCGTATTAACTTATACAATGAGCTGCCTACGTTGGATGAACTCGCGTTCTCTAGCAGTTTTAGATGTCCAAGAAAAACTGCATTTACTAGATGTACGCGCGCAAGAAAATCTAGAAACTTTGGATGTAAGCAATGTTGGTTTGTCATATGGATCGAGTCATTTTAAAGGTTTATCTACAGGCGGCAATGTATCCAAGGCAATGGCTCTTGCTGGCGAGCGAGCTTGTTACAACACGGTTGTTACATTTGGTTCACAACTTTTATTACTTGGTATGAAAAGCCTGCACGCGATCTGTGTTCGAACTTGGACCGAAAGACTGCGACACCTGACATTACAGGTAGGTGCAAGACCTATGTCAGACTTTTTGCTTGTTGGATCTAGCGATGATAATCATTCATTGGGATGCATTGTAGAAACGTTATCGCGAGGCTCTGGAGCTGGGCTTAGACTTCTACCGCGATAAAGGTAAAGCCGTTGTAGGCCTTCACGGTTCAAAGCAGCGTCGCAAGCAGATCATTCAAGATAAGGTTTGTCAAGTGTTGCTACGTTACATGGATGAACTACCACAAATAAGTGTTGTGGGTACGGCTGAAGTGGGAAGCAATAGTAGTGCTGAGCTTGAAATAGTTGCCACATGTGTTGAATATTGCGTTCAGCTTGAATGTACCGATTTGTTGTTCGGTAAACTCTGGGACCTAGTATCCGAAGCTGAAGGCCTACGCACGGCCTACCTACGCGCTCTTGAGTCGCCGCTACTCGAAGGGAGCTTACCACCTCAGCTACCGCCACTTGTGGCTCAACAACTGGTCGCGCTCTATAATCAAGAGGATAGACTTGATTCACTCCAGTCTATAATTATTCTGCTTAACGTTGATTGTCTCGATATTCACCAGGTCACTTATATGAAAAAAACAAATTTTAATTTTATACTAGCAAGAAAATAATCAAATATGTATGCAATGATTTGAGTAGGTGACTACGATATGCAATGAGCGTGGACTATGGGAGGCATTAATCCATTTGCAAACAGCGGCACTTGGCGACTATACAGCTCCAATACATCAACTGGTACCGGTACTGCAAAAACATCTTACAGACAACTCAAATAACGAGCAACCTTGGGACTGCATCAACCTAGGAAATGCTCTTCTTGTTTACGCAAGTTGCTGCCTCGCAGGACGCCAGTTTCCACGTAAAAGTGAATTGCCCGAAGGTCTGCCTCGCAAAGTCAAAGCTGATGTACTCAGGGCTCTGTTATCGCTACATTCTAGTCTTGCAAGTGATTCAGAGCGTCAATATCCTTACTTAAGAACATTGTTAAGGTTTGTCAGATTTTTTTTTAATTATAGGAATATTGATTAAGTGTTTTGTAAAAATCTTATAAATGATTGTTTCAGATTCGACGCTAAGGGCTTCCTTGATGCCATATCGATGGCCTTCCAAGAACCTGAATTTACTTCAGAAATGGGTCTGCGGCAACGTCAGCGTATTGTTGACATTTTATTTAATATTGTAACTGCAAGCTCACCTCTTAGCCCCGAAAATTCGGAATACTTAACTGACGAACAAAAGGTGTTTGTGCTGGTATTCATTGTTGATGAGGTTGTAGAGTGTACAGTCAACCTTGAATCATCTTCTCTACAACGAGTAGTTGAGATTCTATGCGTTGAGGTGGGTAATGAGCAAAAAGCCAGGCGTGAAAATGCCATGCTCAAGTTATTGCATGGGAACAAGCTATCTAACATCGTTGAAGCCACACTCTTGGACCTCACTCGTCGGGCCAACTTGTAAGTTTTTATAAAATTGTTGAGATTAATATTTTTCAAGTCGAATACTTTTCTAAAATGATATTATACCATCATTATTTATCGCAGTTTACGAGTGTTAGAACAACTACATACAAATCGGGGTGACTGGGAGTCTGTCTGTGAATGCTTGATCGCGGAGCCCACGCGACATGCTGAAGTTTTGCCACTATTACAACAACTGCCTACGATTCAGCTTGAAGAAATCGCAAAACGCCGTGTCTCCGAACTCGTTACAATTGACGCAGCGGGTTTTGCCGGAGTTTTGGCTTCTCGACTTCCTGATCAGCTTGACCAAGTGCTGGATAATCTACGTGACAATCCAAATCGTGAATATGCATTGCTCTTGGCGCTGCATTGTTGCACGGAGATCACTGAGCGAAAAGAACTTGTTGATGAAGTCGAGGATAGGAGCCCTAATGGACAACTGAAACCACAACTCTCACAAGAAGCATTAGAGAGGCTCTTACGACTAATGTGCGATATCGAGCCTGAAAGGGTAAGGCAATGCGTTACCATAATATAACTTAGATAAAATTATGCATGCAAGTGTGTGTTATGAAAAAATTTGTTAATGATTTATTAATTTCGTAATATTTTTTGTAGGTTTTAAAGCATCTTCAAGGTTCGCATGGTTGTCAACCAGAACGAGCATGGCAGATAGTACAGGATCTTAAACGCAAGGACGCACAGGCTCTACTTCTCGAACAATCGGGTAACTATCAGGAAGCCTTTGATCTTCTGCTCGGTCGTCTTAATGAAATTATAAATGTGGTAAGAAATTTTACGAGTCACGTGCTTAGTTAAATTGATCTCGTAATAGACAAATAAAAGTCTTAAAAAGCAAAAATAAGTCAAATTTATTTATTTGCATATATCTATCTGCAAAAATCGTATTTAATCTGTAATAAATTCTGGCTAGAAATGATAAGATAAAATGTAATGAGTTAAAATTAAAAATTTGGAAAATCATAATTTATTTTTGACAGAATGCACTCAATGAACCGACAGATGAAGAAGAAGCTATTAAAGTCACGTCTCAATTGGCCGGTCTTTGTAAAAGATCAGCTGGTACACTTGACTGGATGCCACTTGTTAATATTGTTTTAGCCTTACAATCTAATAATGGAGTTCAAAAGAGTAAGTCAGTTATTAATTGATTAAAATAATTGCATAAATAACGCTTTGTAAGTCTCATATTTTCATAAAAGCTTACTTTAATTACAGCTAATAAGACTCTGGGTGAAAAATTGCTGAAAGTAATTTTGGAGTCTCTGAGTGGTACTACAGCATTGTCAAACGTCTTAGAACATATATTAAAGCAGCCACTATCTACTGGTGGTACAATGGGAGATGTGAGACAGTTGTTAAGCAACGTTTTAACCCAGTCGAGGTATGAACAGGTGCTTGTAGAAACGACAGCAAGACTAATTAGTCTCGAGTTACATGAAGCTTTAAAAAAGTCTTTAAGGTAAATTTACTGATTTTATTAAAAGTTTTATGATTTCAAAATGGTCTGTAATTTATATTTTTTCACTTTAGAGAAGCTGGCAAGGCACGAAGCAATAGTTCGTTAATTTGTACAACATGTAGAGGATCACTTGCCAATGCTGCAGATTGCGTTGTAATATTTAGCTGTAACCATACATATCATTTGGAGTGTCTGTCTGAACAAAAAGTATGTTATGAGTGTCTCAATACAAAAGGTTGGACTCACCCTGTCACAGAATTTTTACCTCCAACTCGAAGTACAAATTCTAAGACGTCGCAAGTATGTATTTATTTGAATAAATAATTTTTAATTTATATTTGCAATAAAAATATATTAATCATTTCGGAATTACTAAAAAATTGCTTTATTTATAAAGAAAATTATTTATATCTAAATCATACTTTTAGGAAAGAAAGTTGGAACCTCCAGCATTTATGCAGAACAAATTTAGCTCACTAAGACTCGCGCCACCAGTTCCTTGGCCAGATTTGGATGATGTTTTATAGTCTAGTCATCATTGACTTAGCAACTGAAATTATTCCATGTTGAAAATCCAATCTGTCCAAATCTAAGTCAGAATTACATTTCAATACTCAATTCTTTGTACATTTGTATACATACTGTAGGTATTTGTAAATTTATCTATACGTCTTGTAAAAAAGAACGATTGTAACTGTCCATTAATAACGATGGACCGATTATTCGTTTCTTTAATGTTATATAATTTATTTGCAATTATATTGTAAAAATTTAAGTAAAGCTATTTTAATAAAATTAAATTATCTTTTTAATTTGATTAAATCTACTTGATTGTTTTGCACTTAATATTTTTATTACACAGTAAATGAATATTCACAAATTTATAAAATTTAAACTTATAGATATTTTAGTGTTAAATATAACTAATATTTTGTGAATAATTAAATAAATCACTGGTTATTTAGCATAATAAGAATACGCAGATATAAGATAATAATTGCGACGAAGTGTAGAGTTGTGAATATAAATGCTAGTCAGGGGTTCTATTTCAGACTAATCCAGTATTTCCAATTGTTGTTGAAATCTTCAGTGAAGTATTATCGTCGTATGAATTTTGGGTTGAAATAAAATAAAATTGACGATAAATTAAAATTTCAGTTATTTTTATTAATGTCTTAATGTGTTCTTGTATTTATAAAAATATTTAGTCAAGTTTACGTTGGAAATAATTCTGAAATAACACTTCATCAATTCGTTTACCTCTATCGTTTGCAAATTAATGTTTCTTCTACATGATTATTACCGAAATAACGATAATATTTTTTTTTTCTTACAAAAGCTAATGATTAGAGAGAATTCGCACGATAAAATTTACAATAAAAATATTTAACCTGATAATAGTTCCCCTGATTTAAATAAATACAAAATATACAACAAAAATGGTGCAAACTTATAAAAAAAAAAAAAAAAAATTAGGAAAAAAAAACAAAAAGGCTATCGCCTTGGCGGAAGAAGAATTGTGATGTACAAGTAACTAAGATAGCCATCGCTATACAAAAAGGAAAATGAATATTTGTGCCTTAATTCAAACGAGGTTCAATACACATATACACACACTCGACGAATCACACAAAATTAATTGGTGAACGTGTTTCTATAATTGCATCTTGATGTGGTATTTCTACATATACGCGTTCGATTTCAAAGTCCAAACAAACATCGAACCTTAGCAGCGAGCTTACACTTCTTTATCGTTACAATATCGTCTTTACGGAAGCTCACGTACTTCGCTCGCTCATTTTTTTAATTTTAAGGTAGATGCAAAAAAAAAAAATCTAAATAAAAATATAAAAAAAAAGGTTTTTTTCTTTCTCTCGTGACTGTGTTCTTTTTTTTGCATAATCTACAATACACACACGCCTATTTTCAGTATTTCTCTTTTAAAATTTTCGACGCACACTTTTCATTCAAAGCTTTTCCGCAAACATTCTCTCTCTCTCTCTCGCTCGCTCTTTCGTACTTTCACTCTTTCACTCTCTGAACATCATTTTGGATGACACGCGAGTAATATACGCGCGTGTTTATTACAAATGGCATTTTATCATCGTCTCAATTTATATATCATTAATATTCTCTTAATTCTGTATAGTCTGTTTTTTTTTGCAAGCTATGTTGACAAACAGATTCATTTTTGTCGACTTTGCAAGTATACACGTGTCAAGTATATCTTGACGCAATGCATTTTATATTTATATATATACGTAATCACCGTCTAACTTCATCAATCAATGAGCTTTAGCATTTTTTTGATCATTTTCATCATTTGCCGACGTCCCTAAACACTAGCTATTACAAGTTCGTTATCAAGTATGTTTTTTTTATTTTTCTTATTTTTTTTTTCTTTTTGGCTAATGTTCAATTCACAGTAAAATCATAAAGTAACAAGGTAATATATATATATTACAAATGGGAAGGAATGGTAAATGGGAAAAAGGTCTGAGCAAAATTATCATGAAACTGTAATTTCGCGAATTTAATTTTACTTGTCGCGATATATCCAATCCGATAATTTTTTGGGCTTTGGGGATTCTTTATTTTTCTTCATGTTCATTGAACATGATTTAATCTTATCGGAACTGTTATCTGTTGACCAGCAATGGCTCATCAAAATCTTAGTTCAAATAAAAAAAAAAAATAGCTTCCTATTTGCATATATACGTGCTAACAGCTGCTATATATATACGTGCAAATTGTATGTACAATATTTGTTAGAAGGTAAGGTTTTGTGGTGACTTAAAAATTATATTGTTAAAATCTACAAATAGATGTGACATGTGATTTATTTAATTGTAATAAGATACGAGTACTATTAAAATGTACAAAAACTAACAAAATTAAATTTAATTATACCCCGCGATTGGAAATATTTACAAGTTTATTCATTGATGCAAAAATTTTGAAAAACCGCTGCTGATCTACTACTTAGTATTTTTAACTGTTATCAAGATTTGGAGCTATCAAGCTTGATTCCCAACTTAAAAAAAAAAAAAATATGTAGGAGGGAAAAGTAATAAGAATAATAGATTTATTTGCCAAGTAAAATTGACAAACAAGCTCGTGCTCAGTTAACGAAATTCGTTTAAAGTTGTGGGTCTACATCTAAAAAACAAAATATAAAAATTAACTCATTAGGGAATATAGCTAAAGCGTAAAAAATCACTGTTTTTTAGCGCTCTCTTTTTTTTCTCTTTTTTTTGCACTCGTCGGGGACGGAAGCGCGATGTTATATACGTTTATAGTATGCCGAAACCGGAATTGTACATAATATACGCTCGCGGTAACTTGCAGCCGTGTATACGTATTATGCGAGCTATACGTAAATCGTTGCAGGTTGGCGCATTTCGTACGTGGCAAATATAAGCGCTGATGTTAAGACAATTAACGGGTTATGATCAATAGTATTATACTATATATTTATATGGCTTAGAGATTATTTGTACAGAGAGATAGACATTTATTAAACACCGTGAACTTTGTTTTTCTTTAATACTGACATCAGCTTCCAAAGTATGATGTGATGTATTGACGATATTTATAAGAGAGAGAAAAAAAAGCAAGAGAAAAAGTAATAATAGGATAATTGACTTTTGTGGAGCAAAATAGTTAGTATTAAAGAAAAAGAAGTTCATAGGTTTAAAAAATGTATTTCTCATATTATATGTAACTATACATGATTTAAATCTAATTGATTGTAATTTGCAATATACTCCACCATAATGGGAGATGCACTGAGAGTAAAAAATGCGTTGTCAGTGCATGTTCATGTTCATAAGATTAATGAGTTAAACGAAGTAAAAGAAGGAAAAGAAGAGCATTATGTAAAAATTGCATTCTTTCACTCTTATTCTGTAAAATGCATTCGATAATTGCAATTTCCAAAACGTATAAGGTTTGTAAAGTTAGAAAACGCGTATAAACGCATTAGCCTAGTGCAGTCTATTTTGCTTTTATTTATATATTTATTTTTTTATTATTTTCAAGGAATGCACACACGCGCATACAAGTTACGAGCGTATGCGTGAGCATGCGAACAAAATAGCATATTGAAATGCAATGGGTAAACGACATTTTTTCCCTTATTTCTAGGTAAGAAGAAAAATTAAAATTTAATAAAAGAAAGTAGAGAAAAAACGTCAGTGGAATATTAATTTCATTCGCATATACGGTTATTCGTATTATCGCAATGATAACGTGACTTTACACGATACAATATTGCGTTGAAGACCAGTGAAAACGAGCTAAAACTTAGAAAAAGTAATTTATAATTCTTTCCCGCGAGGAGATCACTGAACAATCACTGATGTGAAAGAAAATAAAATTTTTTAAGACAAGGTAATATTTAACAATATTTCATATTTTACATCGCATCGTTGGCCTCTAAAGCCAAATAACTTTTTATATAAATTCACTTATATGTTACTTGTCTAAGTATTTAGTTTTACATTACATATTTAGATGCAAAATTAATACAATAATTCTTACAAAAATTGAAATTTATTTCGATACAACAGTTTCCATCTAAACTAGTAACTTAACTTTTATCAACGCTTTGATTTTTGCGTTTCACATGAATTATTATTGCTATTTAAATCTACCTAATTGCCTAATAGAGAAAACTAAATTTGCTTGCGGGATCATACTTAAAAATAGAACAGCAAATAAAAATAAATCAAGTGAATCTATGCTACGAAATTCAAAGCGTCCGTTGAAACTTGAAAACGTTTTCAGGGCTCTTCAACGTAATACGCATTTTTTAAGATCCTAAGGATCCACATAACATTTCACGAGCCGTTAAACCATGGCTTCAGTATTAAATCCTCGTTTTGTTGGCCTTGTTACGTATTTTTAATAACTATTATCTAGATAGCGATTTGTTACCGTTGTGGATCGCGATCGCCGTCGTACGCAACTTAACTACTCAAGATAACAAGAGGCAACACAAGTCGCCGCTGGACTCACTCCGTTGACGCCATTATCGACATCTTTGTGTTACCCTATCTGCGCCAGTGATTTCTTGGTTTATTGTGGTGGTTGTAACGGTTGTGGTTGGACCTGTTGTAATTGCCTCCACCACCACCACCGCCATGTCGTGGCCGTTGGTACGATTGACCATTGTTGTGTCGATAATGATTGTTGTTAAGGTGCTGCCGCCACTTGTTATTGTTGTTGTGCTGCTCTTGAAAGCGGTTGTACTTGGGCTCGTTACGATTCTTGTAATCATTATGGTGCATCTTGACCTTTTTTACACGACCGCGGTCAAGTTCATCTTCGTCATTATTATCATAAAACCGCTTACGACCTTGCCGTCGTTCGCTATCTACCTCTCTATCCAGCCGTGCCTTACCACCATTCCAACTGTGTACTGAAAAAGTGAACATTTCTTTTATTATCCCGTGAAATTTAAAGAAATTCAATTTGATTTTATAAATAGAAAATTTATAAATTTTCTATTTATAAATAGAAGAGATTTGGCTAAGGTTAGGTAAAAATGTCAGGTATAGTAGGAATCTTTTGATAAATAAAAATACCGACCAACAGTATTATGTAATTAATATGCATAAAAAAAGCATTTACCATTTGAATTTCCATAAGCTAATAAAGTCCCTTTTTGTAATTGAGCAACAGTATCAGAGCGATTATTTCCATTGAAGTATCTTACATCCGCTGCATTAAGAGTCATTGAATGGTTATTAGATCTACTGCTACTGTTATTTGTTTCATCCCTATAGAAAGAAGATAATTGTTTAAATAATAATTGTAGTTATTGTACATTTTTCAAGATTTTACAATATGTAATTTATGTACAATATACATTTACATTTTATTACAATTAAATAAGACTTGTAAAATTTAGTTGTTCAAATTCAACAAATACAACAATAATTTCTAAAGAGAAGAAATACAGAGAAGAAGAATATTTTACACATTTAGAAACCTTCAATTTGGTTGCTCATTGACTTTATATACATAAAAGTCTATTAGAACACTTTTATTTAATATATCTATAAAAAGTACTCTATTGATATTCCTCTTTTCTACATTCCCAAAACTCAATAAAAACAATAAACATGACTTACGATAAATTTTCAGAGACTAACCATCCGTTCGGTGTGGCGACGGGCGGTGGTTGCGAATCTTTGCTCACTTCCCAGCCTTTGTTGAGAGACGTAGATGCTTTCGTATAAATTTTGCGATCAGGCGAGACTGTACGTGCCTTGGAATAATGCCATTTTTCTTTAACCTTATCGTACGAGCCATTTTGCTCCACTTTATCGTTGTATTCTGTTCGATCATTGCTAGAACCATTTTTGGGTGACGAGCTACGAGAACACGAACCATTGCTGCCGTTGCTGTTGCTGTTACTGTTACTGTTACTGTTGCTACTACTACTACCCCGAACGCTGGTTTCGCCGTTGTTTGTCGCTGCGGTGTTTGAGCCATTGCTGTGAGAGTAGTGAGCGGCACCATTGCCGTTTTGACGCGACGGCGACCGCGAGATGGCCCGTCGCGGTCCGTCGTATGTGTAGGCGTTACCATTTGGCTTATCTGGTCTTGAAGAAAGTGTGCCATTAGAGGACTTAAGCGGTTCCTGCTCGTCGCGAAACTTTTTGGAGGTGCAGCCATTATTGTAACCGTTCTTCTCATCATCCTCGCTCGAGTCACCATCATAGTCTACCAGCTTGCCGCTCTTCGACGATTCATATGGTCTGAAATGTCAACAGAGTTATTTTTAGACAACGAATGAAAAATATATATGTATACATAAGTTTAGTGTGAGAAAAATACGCTGTCCTTTTCTCTTTCCACGCGTAAAAAGTTGTCTCACGTTCGTATAGTTCAAGAAATGACGAACACATATTTTCATATTTTCATGTTCATCACACTTTTATTTTGTAAATGACTAGATACAATTCAAACAGAAAAAGCCAAAGTAAAACATTTCAACTATCGAAAATAATAAGATCGTAAGTAAGATGTCCCGGCGCACCTATTCCTTTCCAAATAAGAAGGCAGTTGAGGCCCGATGATGCTGCGACGCACGCTGCTACTACCGTTTAGTCGCGACAAGGTCGATAGGGTAATGGGAGGTGGTGGTGGCGGCGTCAAAGTCAGTCTGCTGCTAATATAAAGATCCCTCCGTGGTGGTGTCGAGGGTATTCTGTTAAAGATTTCCTTTCGTGGTGGCGTTGAAGAAGCCCCTCTATAGAGATCCCTATCTTTCAGTTTTGACGAACCGACATCTGTATTTTTCGAGGGCGTTAGTGTTCGGCTCGACCCAGAACCGTCCAGCAACTTGCTCGATGTGCCATTTGAATAAGGATAAGACAATCCAGAAGTTGACGACTTTGACAGCGATATTTCGCCTTTAGAGTTGTCCAACTGACTGCTCAGAGGCTGACCGTTTCCAGAGGACGACGGCTCCATTTCAAATATCATTATGTAAGCATTTGTACTCACAACACCACTCAAACCGATTGGACGAACCTAATTAATGTAATAAAAATACTTGTTAGGTCATAAAAAATCTAATTAATTTCGTTTTAAAAATTTAAATTCAATTTTTTTTTTATCAATATTTAATTATAATAGTAATTTATTATAATATTATAATAATTGCGAGGATAACTAAGCCAAAAATAACATTGCAAATACTAACATGAGAATCATCGAAAGAATAAAATTTGCCAGACGACACTTGTGCAATGGCAGTGTAGTGTCCGCAATTTACGGACGGTCCCATATGAGTGACCAATGAAGCTAGCCTGTAAACCACTTTAGTGACGGGTTCACCAGGCTTACGTCTAATATACGGGCCCATGTCGACAGTCTGTTTGAAGCCAATGTGACGTGAAATTTTGCCACCAACCATGCTAAAACGTTTGAGCTGGACACAAAGCACTTTCGGCGGCCGTTCCAGAATAAACTGCTTTGTGGCAGGTACGCGCCGTTTACACGCTTCGCATTTGTAGTCGTTGTTGTCGAGTTGTTCCTGGCTAAAATAGCCAGCCAGAGCCTCGTCTAAGGTTCCTACTTTTCGAATGTCTAAGAGTAGGTCCTAAAAGATTTTTTTGTAAATTATTAGATTCAATAAAAAAAGTCAAACAAGAGACAAAGATAAGAAAAATAAGTTGTGTATTTGATACCTGAAAATGTTGAAAAGTTGTAGAAACGTGTCTGCATTGAAGGCATTTAACTTCAGTTCGGATATAACCGCCGAAAATTTGATTAATAGGAGTAGTTTCTTTTGAATAATTGTCCAATTTCTTTCCTTTGTGTCTTGCTAAATATGCTTTTTCCATGCCTTCCAAAAGATAACGTAAAAATTCATGAGCATCTTCTTGCTGTCCCGGCACCATTGTTCTGCAAATAACTGTGGGACACAAAATGTAACAAATAAGTATTTTTGTAAAATATATAAAAATTAAGAAGAAAATTTATAAAACTTACGCTTAAGTTTATTGTAAACGTGAAAAGGCTTGATCGCTTCACCATTTTTCATGTGACTGAATTGTAAAGTTTTTGCTACTGCACATGTAAGGCACTCACCACCTCCATCTGAAAAGAAATGATGCCTGACTGCTATTTCCAGTAAAACATATAATTAGTACAAAGCATCACTACAGCATTGCAAAAAAAGCAAATATTATATGTATACAAAATTAATAACATTCATAAATTTTATAATATTATTTTATTGCAGGTTATTTAAATCAACAAATTATTTTATGTTTCATGCAATGTTTATGCAATTATCAAAAGTTTACAACAGATCTCCAAAATTAAAATTTTAATATAAGTTAGGATCAATTAATAATACAGGACTACAAAAATTGTTACATGTAAAATTTTTGGAAATTGCATTACTTTTAACACTAATACAAACTACCAATACTTAATGTAAACTATAATTTGATGTTTGTATATCAATAATTATTTGAAAATTGATTCTATTCAAAACTTCAACACATCTATCAAAAAACTACTTAATCATGCTGGTTAATAAAATAAATATACAATGCTTACCATTCTGCTCGCATTTGGATTCATGATGTGGATCAGACATTAACCAATTTACTAATGCTGGAACGTGAAAAAGTGCCTGCAACGTGCTATTAAGGTAACACGTGTTGCCCACATTGTACATGCCAGCTCCAACAGGAAAAGACTTATTCCAACCAAGGGTAACCTTATCTGGCGAGTACAAAACAACAGAAGGTTCTGGCAACCTTGGCTCTTTGCTTTTTTCTATACTTTTAGAGGAGCTAGGTGCATCCTTGCTACTTTTTCCACCACTATCAGCATTTTCCTGTTTGGGTAAACTCAGAACCATATACTTGTTTTTAAGGCGATCCTGAACAGTCTGTTTAAAGTCAGTCTCTTCATAGTCAAGCTCGGTGCACAGTATACGAGAGGTACTGCCTGCTAAGCCTATACTCAGATCGTCCGATGATTTGGACTGACCAGCAGCATCCAAGTTGTGGCGTAAGGCCACTGCCAACGGATCACACACGCTCACTGCAGGCATCTCGTCTGTTTTTGACAATTTATTTGAACTAGCCACAGTTCTAGGCTTTTGATCACTGTTCAAGTGAAAAATGCTGATAGGCACAGGTGGCCTATCTTATCTGAAATTAGAAGAAGAAAAAAGTATCACTCAACTGTTAATAACATTAAAAATTTTGATACACAACTTTAAAGATGTAAACAATATTTTTACACTAAATATAATTTAAAACTACTATTTATAAAATGAGTTTTTATAATTTTAATAATAATTTATCATTAAATAACTTAAGTTTATTACTATATATTTATGGGTGTCTATACAAATTGTTACACAAGCTAAGATTGTGAATAAGTATGAAATTGAAAACAAATGAAATTTGTTAAAAATGGAATATTGAAGAATTGTTGCTGTGCTATATTTAGCAATGATTCAGATACTACTACATAAAAAGGAAATAAATATTAAATTAATTAATATAAAATAAGATTTTTTTATAAAATAATATAAGAAATTTGAAATGTTTGATTATTTACAATATTCAATCCTATAAAAAAAAAAAAAATTTCAAGTGCCATATTTGTAAACAACTGGAATGTAGGTCATTTATATGACACAGATATATATTTTTTGGCAAGTGAGTGTGAAGAATAAACAAAAATTAGTGGTTTGAAAGCGTGTTTATTTATACGAACATAACTGCGACTAAATTTAAGAATGAATCCAGTTGATAAAATTTTTAACGATATATGAAATCGCAAAAAAAAGAAAAATTAAAAAGAAAGCTCGTTTTTATTTTAATGAAAAAAAAGTAGACAAATAAATCGCCAATACTTGCTTTTCTCCAAATTTAAATAAGTTTCCATGCATTCTCAAGAGCAACAACAACAAAAACAAGCGTGTCTTTTTCTTTAAATATAATTTTCCTTTTAAAAATTCGAAAGCAAAAAAATAATACGACAACAATGAAATGAGAAAAGTGACGACGACTACTATTACGTTATATATATATAGCAAAGCACACACACACCCACACACACACACAAGCGCTGCGCGTATTATAAGCCACGAGGCCGCGGATCGAAGTCGCACGTGTCAACGATGCTTCGCGGATATAACACATGTGTGTATATATAAATATATACATAAAAAACGCGCGCACCATGACTCCGATTTTACATAGTGTATAGTAAACTAAACTTGGAATTCGAGGAGGTCTGCTATGGCGGCGCGCGTATTCGTAGCACCCACGTGGTGGCGAAGGCGGCTTACCTAGGGGTCCAGTCAATATGTATAAATATAACTATATATATATATATATATATCGTATAAAAGTATGTGTATGTACTCCTTCTCCGATGCGCGCCACCGGCGCTCTGATGCGGGCGCACTTTGATCCGGCGACGCGGATGTCTCTGCCTGCCATCGTCGGCGACAGCCACCGCGCTCCAGAATTCGGTACTTTTTTTAAGCAGCAGCATACTCTTCTCATCCCTTCCTCCTATACACTTTGCATAGCTCACCCGCGTTTTTTTTTTTTTTACAGCCGACAACTTTGTATATCGGAGCAAAAGGAGTGCGCGTGGGTGGAGCTATAAGAATTAAAGAGCCGGAAAGACAGCAGTAGCAGCGACGAGACAAACGATAGATATAGATTCCACCGACTTACTTATATACTTGCCGGACTTTATCGATCGTCTACTCTAACGATATTATAGTATACATTATAATATAAATGTGTATAAGTATATATATATATATTATTCCGTTGCTGTCCATATATAGATACCATATGTGTGACAGACTATGACAAAATTTAGGTAATCGGAATGCCGCTCTTTCCTTCTGCACGTATGACATTATAAAAAATATACGAGATAGTCTTATATATTTTGATTCATTATGATTTCGTGTTCTGCATAATATACAGCGTATAAAAACGCGAATAATATATTTTCTTCACTTTACAAAAGTCCAAACGAATAATGCGGTGGTCTTGATTTAAATTCCTGTTCTATCAATATAGCCTATATAGATAGATAGATAGATATATACACAAGGAAAGTGACGTATGTGGTGGGCATGCATCCATTTTAGGTTACTTTCAAGTCGATTTTCTCTCTCTTCATCACCACACATTAACACTCATACCGTAGTACTACTTATGTTTATTAGACATATACAAGCCTCTATAACGCTGAAATATCAAATCGATTCATTTCATCGTTTATAATGAGAAAAACAATAGGAAATAAACAGATGCTAATAAAAATTATAAATTTTTACCCGCACCTACTCATAAAAACTTGGACCATATTGTTTCGGCGAGTTCATACTTATATATGTTTCAAGAGTTTGTCTTGCCGGCTCATCTTGTTTGTCCCCCCGCGACATTTCGGAGCAGCAGTATACAGAAGCGTCGTGCGACTCCGCTTTTGCTTTCCATTATATACCTACACCATCGCGTATACATCTACCCCTTCTTTTTATTTTTTTCCCCCTTATTATATACATCATCGTCGTGTTCACGGCCTCGTCCCCTACGTATGTGTTGTGTGTACCTATGTGTTATATATAGCTTTGCGCGAGGCAGGCAATCGCGATACAAATTACATACACACTACACAACAACACATACGTCAGCTCTTAACAAAATCCCCGTGTTTTTCGCTTGACCAAATCTCCGATTATTTATTACTTCCACCCTGATGGATGGAGGTATAGCGACTTTTTTTCGATCGAGATCATAAAATGTTAAAGCGACCGAACAGTCCATGCATACTCTCCACGAGTCTCCAGCAGTAGACTCAATTATTGTATATATAAAACTATATATGCATGTATGTACTCTTTCTCTCAAAAGTGCATTTAATAGCTGCAGCCCATAAGTTTAGCATTTGCCTGTATGCCCGGTGTTTCGTCGGCTTCGCGTTTACTTATTATTATAATACATATATAACTATACACTGCACACGCGATGCACCGGAGGGAGAGCCGTCGAAAGCAAAAGCTCTTCGAGGTTACGAGGGTGCAAGGGGGAGAGAGAAGAGAGGGGGTGGGAGAGAGATAGAATGGCGGGGAAGGGGGCAAGGGGACGGGAAGTCACGTCCTTGGCGCGGAGCAGCAGCAGCACTCGCGGCGAGCGATAACCTGCACTTGAGCACGTAACTAACCAAGCACACCGCCACGCCGTCTTTGGTCCCCGACTGTATTCCTGGACGACTGTTTTAGCCGAAGGTTTAGAGATAAGAGAGAATTAAAAGGTAGAAATGCTAACTTTCACGGTGAGTTATACCCAATCCCGGCAATCTTTATTGTGGACGGAGCTTCCGTCAGGACAAATACACGAGGTCTGTCTCTGCAGTCTACCTCGCACGTAAATACATAATTGAACACAAATACACTCGTCTAAAGTACATGTAGGTACTTAGGAGTGATGGAAGAGAATGTTAAGTCCATTACCACCGAGACGCAAACCAAGCGATCACCAGGGTGCCTTATATACATATATACTTTAGTGGCGATGGCGTTGGTGATGGTTGTAATGATGATGATGATGATCATGATGACGATGATAAAGGTGATGATGATGAAGGTGGTAGTGATGATGGTTACGATATTAAAGCAAACTCACCTTGCATCCGGTCTCCTCGTCGACGAGGGGCCGTGCAGTAGCAGTAGCGACGGCGACGGCGACGGCGACGACGACGACGACGTCGACAGCGGCGTGCCCGCGACGGCAGGAGGCGGAGGAGGAACTCTTTCGCGCGCCCGTGCCCTCATGGACGCGCGAGCAGGCGCGCACACACATAAAGAAAAAAAGAAGAAAGAGAGAAAGAAAGAAGTGAAACCAGACGGAGAAAGAGAGATAAAAAGGCGGTCGTCGGTCGAGTTATAAGCGCGGCGGCGGCGGCGACACGACCCGCGTCGCGCTGACGGAAGCGACCGAGCTGACGGCTGCTGCTGCTACTTGGTTTCTCTCTTTCCTCTCTGCTTTCTCTCTCTATCTCTTCGTACTAAGAAGCCGCGCGCGCGCACTCTTCTCGCGCGTGGATTATCGTTTTATTACGGCGATATATGATGGATAATGATGATGCGGGCGAACCACACACGCTCACAGTTTCTCTTCGTCGTTTCTTTTTCACTTTTTCGCGATTTTCTTCGTCGTTCTTCTGAGAAATCTTTGCAGCTGGATCTTACTTTCGATGCACTTTCTGGTCGAGAGAATGTCGCTCGAGGCGACCGGGTCCCCGATTGACCGGCCGGAACAAGGAAGCTACCGGCCCTCCTTACGACGAGGATTTCGGTTACTTTCACGTCGCGATACAAGATGATATTATTACAAAGACTAAAAAATAAAGTTGTTTTATCAAAATAAATACTTAATTTTCCAAATATCAAGCCACAAAGTTTAAAATAAACTAGGGTTAGATCACCAGCGCGCTACGCCTATGCGTTCCACGCGCCGATGACAGCGACACCAATTTTATGATGGTAATTTGATGAACTTGCAAGTTCGAGACTTTCGATATTATAATTGTACTGCTTTTTATTCGATAGAATCGATTGCTGGTTTTTATTTATCAAAAGAGAATACATTACCTTCAGAACATAAAATCAAATAAATTTTTGCCGTATTTAAATATATTTTATGAACAAGTTTTTTCGAATTTATAAGTTATTAAACATTTCTTTGATAGATAAAAGAAACTAGTTTTTAGATATGTATTTTTAAATAATAAATTGCAATCATTATTTTATAAACTAAACAATATCCTAATATAATTCTATAGGCGAAATTTCGTTTTTTTTTTTATTATTAAAATGAAAAACGGTATTTAAAAGGCCCGTAAAAAGCTATCTTAAAAACTTGAAACGGATCGTCCACGAAAATGTAATAAGTGTAATTTATAAGGAACAATATTTAATATCCTTAAAAGTAAAATACTGTGTCTACTACTTTAAACACTTGTACATACGTTTATTGTACTGTATCTGTTCAAGGACACTTTTTTAATGCTTTTTATCTCCCCTATATCTATCGCGTTTAAAAAAGGTAGTGCTTTAAAAACAGCCTTATAAGTACCTTACAAGGGTCAGACAGGGGATAGGCAGTGTAATGCGATCTGATAAGGGGAATTCCCCGGCAACCGAGCGAGACAACGCAGTCTTTCTCTTTCTTTAAACGCGACGCGATTGGCCGAGGCCCCTATCGCGAGGGTGTTTGTTGGGAGAAGAAGATAAAATAGAAAGAGAAGGAAAAGGAAAGAGGAAGGAATAAGCAAGTAAGCCGTCACCATCGCCGCCTCCGCCGCCGCGCTTATGCTGGTCGCTCGCGGGCTGCTGCCGTTTATACTCTCGCCTGTTTATAGTTGCCAATCACTCTTGCTCCGACACACCCTTTTAAATGTTCATTTTTCTTCTCTCTGAATCATCTATGGATAAAGTGCATCATACCATCACCGGGCCCAGCATCAATTGATAATCGCGGCTACGGATCTACAGCCCTCGTCCGAAGAAGGGCCGTGCAGCTCCGTTCCGCCGGGCTCGCCTTTCACGTCTCTTCCAGCGGAAACTCGTCGTCGCCTACACGACGATCAACGCCGTCATGGTAAGCCACTCTCTTATTACTTTGCCTTTTTGAGATAACGGCTCAAGGTTTATTCTCGCGACCATCTAGTACTTGCGGTGCATAATGTAGCTGATTCTATTCGTAGTACACCTGCACCCGAGACTCGCTGCTCACTTATTTTACTTTGGGGAAAACGATGAAAAAATAAAAGAAAAAGAAAAAAAAAACATGATTGCTCCGGTACTTAACCTAGTTGCGGTGAGCTGTCAAAATGGCGCTTACCTGCAACAATAATTATAATCATCATAATAATCATTATTATAAAATTGATAACTTTTTTAACAACAACAATAGTAATAATAGTCATCCGAGACTTTGGAATTATTTTTGTTGTTGATAGATGTTTTCGATAAATAATAGGTTTTTATACTTTTACAGACTGACCAACAAATGGACTGTGCATTAGATTTAATGCGAAGACTGCCCCCTCAACAAATTGAAAAGAATCTTAGCGATCTCATTGATTTAGTTCCCTCGCTGTGCGAAGACCTACTCTCCTCCGTTGATCAGCCCTTAAAAATAGCCAAGGACAAAGAAAGTGGCAAAGATTATCTTCTTTGTGATTATAACAGAGATGGAGATTCTTATAGGTAAAAAATATTTTAGAGACACTTGTTGATTTATTACTTTTTTTAAGTATACTAGAATCTTATTTTGTATACAAATAGGTCTCCATGGAGTAACACATATGATCCACCTTTGGAAGATGGTTCAATGCCTTCTGAAAAGCTAAGAAAACTAGAAATTGATGCTAATCATGCATTTGATCAGTATCGAGAACTGTATTTTGAAGGTGGAGTATCTTCAGTATATTTGTGGGATTTGGATCATGGTTTTGCAGGAGTTATATTAATTAAGAAAGCAGGTGATGGATCAAAGAAAATAAAAGGTTGCTGGGACTCTATACATGTTGTTGAAGTACAGCACAAATCTACAAGCAAATATGCGCATTATAAACTAACTTCCACTGCAATGTTGTGGTTACAAACTAACAAACATGGCTCTGGCACAATGAATCTTGGTGGAAGCTTAACACGACAAGTGCGTTTTTTTCTTTGCATAATCTGATTTTATTCCAATTCATTAAATTTATATAAATGTATTGTTTTTTTTTTACAGGTTGAACAAGATTCTCTTGTCAGTGAAACATCTCCTCATATTGCAAATATAGGCCGTTTGGTAGAAGATATGGAGAATAAAATAAGAAATACGTTAAATGAAATCTACTTTGGTAAGACCAAAGATATTGTCAATGGCTTAAGGTCGGTTCAACCTTTAGCTGATCAAAGGCAACAAGCTGCTTTGAGACAAGATTTAGCAGCTGCCTTACAGAGGCGAAATGCAAACAATTGATCTCCAGAAGAACAAGAGAACTTTGATTACGATTGTGATTAGAAAAAAAGAAATGAACACGAATCGAATATGACTTGCGTCTTGCACATTAAATCGCTAAACTTTGTTATTACGTCTAGAGATAAAGAAGATATGGAGTTTATTGTTGAGCAGCAGGAGGTGCTCAAACATCGGTCTTTTCTTAAAAAAATACGAGTGCAAGTACTAAATTCGACATTAATGGTCGAAAAGTAGTTAGCCGATGTATTTCTACTAATAAAACGCATTTTGTTACGAAATTCCACTGAGGAGTTTTGGTCTGTTTTTGCAAATGACATGTTGAATCATGTTTTTTTTTTTTAATTTAATAGAGTAAACAGGTAATGCTTCTTTCCATAAAATCCCTTGCTTTATTTTAATTTTCTTATTGATATATATATACTGAATTACAAAAATGTTCAAAGTACAATATTGCCTCAAGGACATTTACTTTGAAACTTTTACGCATTTACAAACTTAAATTAAATTTTGCTTTTGATTTTTATGAAACAATTAAGGAATACTTTTGTAAAAAAAAAGCTTTTAGATATATTTATGCGAAAATATTTGTTGGTTTTTGAAACTTGTAATATTTTAAACTCTATTTGATAAATATCTAACACAACTGTATTAAAAACATACAACCTGAGAAAATACTGATATACAATTTTTTGTATACATATTTTTCAGGATGTAAATTGGTAATTTTTATTAAACCATAAATTTGTTTTTAGATAAAATTTTTAAAAAACTATTAATGTGAGTTTTATTACAATTCATAAAAATAATCATTAAACCAAATGAGTCATCAAGGCGTGATTACTAGAAAATTATGAGTTTTTAATTGAAAATACAAAGCACAATAAATTTTTTTAAACTTAAAAATTCTCTCAGTTTTTCTTCGTTTCTGTGCCTTACCAGAGAGAATCTATTTCATGTTAGTAAAAATGTCATCTGTTGCAGTAACCATTGTAATAGAGTCAATTATAAAATAAAGTTCGATTAATCATTGTATTTGAACTATAAGCTTATCTTTATATACAAACTTGCTTTCAATAATTAATTTATATTGATTAATCATTTTAAATTTTTAATCTTTTTTTTTTCAAATATTTTGCGATTATATTTTTTTGTATATCAGCATTTTAAAGATAAAAAAAAGTACTAATAATTATTAAATGCATTATAAATAATGAAAACATTTTAAAGAATCGCAACTATTTTCAACTTACTCCCGGTAGAGTAATTATTTTAACTTTTTTCCGAACTTAACTAAAAATTATGCGCTTAACATTTTTCAATATCAATAATCATTTATTAAATATTATTTAAACATTCAAATGCACCCTACATTGACATTTTATGTAGGTAAGATCGTTGGTGCCACCTACTTTTTAATAAAAATTATCGTTGCTCCTTTGATTAAAAAAATTCCAGTTACAAAGAAAAAAGTCGAGCCGAGTTTACACATAGACTGATTATTTCTTCAGTAGGTATACAAACTTACACACTGGAACTATCACAATTGACATTAATTCACGTTCTCTGACATGGCAATGTGCAAGTACTTACGACGCCAAAAATTGCTTCGACTTCAGCTAACAATTCCTTATCAAGAAGTCCATATTCAATTTATTATTTAAGTTGATAGTAGTATATATTTGCAGAAAATATTATTAATTGAAAAAGCATGATCAACTGCATACCATATACGTAATTTTCGTTTTAAATTCGCAAACGTAATATGTAGCTGATACATTTTTGTTTTATACTGTTTTTATTTATGCCATACTTATATGCTCCTTTTTCATTCATTTGACGATTCAAAATCTTTTTATCGAAACCTATTATTGATCTATCAATTCGTCATGTAATAAGATGTATTAGAACTACAGAGGTACTCGACAAGCGAGGTAGCACCACAATCACTTTTGTTTTATTTTAGTTGTTAAAAAAGAATAAAGTAGTATCGTCGCCACTTATCAGCAACATTCAGTAGTTTGAGCAATCATTCATTTTTTTTTTTTTTTTTCGGCATTTATAGAATTACATTTCTCCCGCAACAATGCGCTCACACATCGATCTTGTGCAATACCACTGGTATCTCATACAATTTTATTTATCAAGTTTAATCACCAATCAAATTTCTCACGTAAAACATACCATGTTTCTTTAATAAAGCACACGCTTAGTACAAACGCTATTATTTCCATAATCGTGTATATCTTCACATTATACATTTAATTTATAAAGTCTGAGACACCGCTTAGATTATAATATTGTAATTATTAAAATTAAATTTCAAAATTTCTTGGATAAAAACAAATTTAAAGGTTTGAGTTATTGAGTAGTTTATATATGTATGTACAATTGAATCTATTTAGTAGTAGAAAATAAACAGTTCTTTTACACTGTCATGTGTTTCAACTTTGACTTACATACATTGCTTTTAAAATAAAAGGTGTCATTTCTTTCTTATTTTTACCTTCGATTATTATATGAAATTTAATCAGACTGTATTTGTCGGAACAATTTTTTTCTTCTATTAGTTATGAGAATTGAAAACTATTTATTATTTTTTTTTTTTATTCTTAAGTTAGTATATAGTGTTTGGATGGGTTTTATTTTTAAAAATAATTTCCTTTATAGTTTTATCACTTACTTTTTACAAAAACATCACAAATTTTAAAAATGTTATTTATGTATTAAATTAATAATTTGAAAGATAAAAATAATATATTCAAATTTATATATTGTTGCACAATTGATTGTATCTAGAATAAATTTGTTTTAATTTAGAAACCATTTAAATTTATTAATATCTTAAATGAATAACTTTGTGCAATATATTTATTAAATAACTTTATTAATAATATAAAAATTACAAAACAAAATTTTAATTCAAATAAGTAACCATTTTCAATAAATATTGATTCAAAGTTCCAAAAAAAATTTATTAATTTCTTAGTGCATATCCTTTAAATTGTTATTTGTAAAAATGTAGGTTAAAGGATAAATCACAAGGACATGCTAAGATAATTCGTTTTTATTTTCTTCCTATCAAATTTTAAGAAAATTTACTTAAGATCATTTTACAATGGTATTATAATTAAAGTTCTGCAATATATATCTCTTTTTTCCTCCCTTTTGTCTTTTCTAGTAATTTCTGTTTAATGCATATTATCCTTGGTATTAGTTGGTAATGTTTATGCATATATTGCTGATTATGTTAACGTAAATCACTTAAACGATTTTTTTTATTATTTATAGCAATGAGTCATTTTATTAGAAAGTTCATTAAAAAAATTCGTGTTACTTATTACAGGTGCTAATGATCCGAGGGCAAGACCTTGCTGTTCGATTGCAAGCTTACTTTGATCATTGCAAAAGTAATTTACAGAACAAAATGATCCACTTTCTTATTAAGAAACGTGTATTTCATTTTCGCAAAAAAATTGTTCCGCTCGGCAGTCGACACAATTATTCTTGGTCTTAATTAGTCATAAGCATCTGTTACCTTAATATATGTAATAATAAATTATAAATTTGTCACTGAAGCCAACAATACTTTGCCTTAAATTTATTAACATGAAATTAACAAAAAGAAAAAAAAGATGGTTGTGTAAAGGCTTTCTCCAATTTTTTATTTTCTTTCCACCCTTCGATAAGAAGATGTCGCCATATCTCTTGTATAACAAACAACGTATGTATTTTTTAAAGTGTATGTGTGTATGTGTAAGTGTATAAATGTGTGGTTTTTAAAACTGGGATGCACACTTTTTTCTCAACCCCAGTCCCCACTTACAATGCTTAGAAACTCGTAACTTTATGTTTTTTTTTTGTTTTTTGTTTTTCCTTCTGATTATATTAAGAAAGTAAATAGGAATTACTTTGATATAAAGATGCTTTTGCTTCATTGTCAAGTTACTGATGGTTGGAACTGTAGACTCTTTTTCTTTATGTTACCAATGATAAGGTGTCGATTGGCTAAGCAGGTATTGAGGTTGGTGTACTGTTCTCAGTGAACACAATTATTTATCGAGGGCAGTGTTGGTTTTGATAGCAATTACAACCTCCTCGCCACAGGCCTTTAGCACCGTGCACTGTAAAAGTAATAAAATTATATTAAATAACTGTGAAAATACATGCACAAAATTATAAAAAACTGTTAAATTTGATATTTACAAGTAATTCTTTGCCAGCATCGTAATCAGCACGAAGTTGCTGTCCCAATTCACCATCTGGGATTTTGAGATCTTCACGTAAATCTCCATTGTCGGCCATCAAACATAAGTATCCATCATCGGATATGTCTGTTAACTACATAATACGTCAACATACATTTTAGTACAATTAAATAATCAAAATAATGAGCAAACATTATTTGAATAATTAATTTACCTGATAATCCTCTCTCTTTACAAAAGGTACATCCATGTTGTGTGTAGAAGGACAGATATCCTCATATTTCTTGGAAGAAAATATATCAATACCAACAAGATGAACTTTGGCGTGTCCGTGCTTTCCAGTCTTTGAAGTAGACATTTCAACAATCTTGCATGGTCTGGACTTTAACATGACAAAACCATTCTTACGCAGTGCAGAACACTGCATAGGGTATGTTACTGAAGCTCCAGAGTCTCCAGTTTCAAAATGAGTATCTTCGATGTCTGCCATGTTTGATTTTGGTTATTCTAATAAAACACAAAAAAATGAGAAAATTCATTAGTCATATGGAAGCAGAAAGTGGAGCTAGCTCCGAACACTGAATTACATCAACAAAATCACACTTCTTTTCACAATAACATATGAGCAATGATAATTTTAGATACTTTGGTCATAGCAACCAGTACAAATTAAAAAAAAAAATCACGACATTGACGTAAAGATAGGAAAAAAATGCTAAACGCTAGTTGAAGATAAATTCGAAAAATAAGATAAATTATGATTTGTTAAAGAAAATCGGAGACAATAAAATCATCGAGAGAGAGAGAGGGGAGTGACGCGCGGGGATTGCACGAGGAGGAGCAGGCAGGCAGCAGCAGCAAGTGACCATGTGGCATGCACGCTAGGTAGCCAACTTGCAAATTTCGCGAGGCGGTCCAGGGTCGAGCCGGCTGATTTGTAAGGTGCAGCCGGTCAGGAGATAGTTACCGTCGAGAGCCGGAGACGCTGGGACGACGTTCTGGAGTAGCAGCGACGCGGCTAGGACGAGATCGGGCGGCGGAAAGGTCGAGTCGCGCGAGCACACGCAGCGAGAGCTAACCAAACAATTCTTCGGGCGCACACTACTCTAGCGCACACGGTGGCGCGCTCCCTCTTCCTCTCTCTCTCGCTCTCTTTCTCTCTTACACTCCTCGCGCGACAGCAGCAGCGGCGGTATTTCTCTACTTCTCTCCTCCTCGACACCGCGGCGCGCACACACCACGACACCGCAAACGCAATATGCCAGTATCCGTGTAATATCTGTGTGCTCATAAAGCGCGCCACGCGATTATCAAGGTGTGCGTGTTGCGCGCGTAGGCCTATAATATGCCGTATGCTAGCCGCGCGAGCGATGAACGGGACCGCCTACGGGGTGCTCGTCCTACGGAGACGTGGCCAGGTTGCCGGCGTTAATAAGCCTTCTGTATCGGCCTCCAGACAGCCCTGGGAGTCGAGCTTTACAAAATTCACTACCTCAGAGACCAGGGAGACCCAGGTAAAATCTTGGAAACGGCGCGCAGCAGCCGGGTTAACTCTCTTTCTCTCTCTCACTCTCTTTTTAGCCGCGTTAAAGCACAGCACGGGGCTTCCCAGGAGTTGGGGTTGCTCCGGGAGGTAGAGCAAAACTTTGGCTTTTGGCCAGGATCAGGTAGGTTGAGAAAAGGACGAGGCTTACTTGGCTTCCCGGCGAAAAGGCAGAACAACTCGCTGTACTCACATGTGATCAAAATGGATACTCTAACCAGAAGAGCTTGGGTGTCCACGCGCGCGCATGCGCCTCTCGCGATGCAAGCACCAGCCGGTAGAGGCAGCACTTGATCAGCGCGCTGCTGTTGTTTGCTGCTTTTTTAGTAAAAAAAAAAACAAGTTTTCAAAGTTTTTACACGCAGGGGATTTTTTTCTACATTATTATGTTGTGATGCAGCTCTTTGCAATGTTTTGTTCCTACCAAGGGCATTTGAAGTAGAAGGTAAACACAGATCTTTTGAAGTCTAATAAAAATAAATTTTTTAGATATCTTTCGAAACTTGAGATATTTATCTATGCGATAAACTGCGGTATCATTGGGAGTATGATATAGCTAGACGAAATACTTTTTATGTAGGTACCACCGTAAATTCAAATTTTTTTTTGGTGGAAAATGTAAATGTTTACCTTGTTAGTAATTTTCTTTTTTTTTTTTTACCTTCAAGTGTATTGTCATTTTTAACTTTATTAGGTATAATTTGGTTGAAGGTATCTTCAACTTAAAAATTATTAATTCTATACGTACGTAAAATATATGAAATACAAACAATAAATCCATTACTTTTCATCATTTTTCGTTATTATAATTCGATCGCGTTTAAATTTCTTGTGCGTAAACTTAGACGTTCGGTTATAGGTAGGTAAAGAAGCGCACTGCACACAACAACATTGTTTTCGTTAACCCTTTCTTGATACAGTAAGTATGAATTTTCGCGCGATCATCATTTAGTATCAAAGTGTAATTAATTTCTTAATTTTTTTTTTCATCAAAGATCGATTTAGAAAAAGCTAAACATGTCGGCGGCAGATGTGATAGATGATCCTGTGCTTCTTCCATGCAGTTTTCAGTTTCACAACTTTCAGGATCATCTCAATGAGGTTAGAATTCATTGTCAAATTATAAAAATGGAAAAAAGTTTATATTTGTGGGTCGGTGATAACAACGATCAGAACATGAACGATTTAGCTTTGGCTTTTGCGATGGAAAGCAATGATAAGAAGCCGGTTGTCACAACAAAAATTATGGGAGCCATAGCCAATGAATTGTCAACAAATATCGCGGCTAGGTTATCGAAAAAAACCGGCAAACCAATTTACGTCAGTTTTAATTTGAATGTTGATAATCTTACTTTGCCGATTATTGAGAGGAGAATAATTGAAGAATTTAAAAAACATTCTGATCTTTTGGAATTTTAATATTTATTGCTATCATTATTTACTGACGTTGTTTAAGTGATAAAATATATATCAATTTATATACACAATACAATCATCAGTTGAAGCCCAAAAAATATTTTTTTTATGTTTTATACAAAGTATGAAAATAAAACTCTGCTGTTACTTTTCCAAATTTTTTGTTTGTTTTTATTTTCTTACTTTTCCATTCTTCAAATTTTGGTATTATACCTTTAACAACATTCTAGGTCAACACACATTCATAATAAGTATAATTCACTCATCATTTTTATAACAAAATATTGTCGTTTGATTTTTGTATTCTGAATTTAATGTCAAAAATTCATCTCTCATATTATTACTCAACTAAAAACATTAAAAGTCTATTTTAATAAACATTTATAACTCAATTTCACAAGTCTTAACTTTTTTTGTCTTACATAAACATTCAAGACTTGGAAACTTTTAATATGTAAAAGATTTTGTTCCATTCGATTCTTGGAATCGAATCTGTATTTATTTGTGTATCCGTGTTGTCAAAGCTTTTATTATTCTCTTTCAATGCTGTAATTATCAGTTAAGTGACCGGTACCTTTAGAATCACCCAACCAAGGATATTTGTTTGGACATTCCCTGCAAGTTTCCATATACCTGAAGCAAAATATAAATATTTACACAAGAATCAATATTTACAATGTCTCAAAAATAAGCACAAATTAAATATTTACCTTGTAGTTGTAAAATTAGCATCAGCAGGTTTGAAATCAAGAGCACATTTATTAGGATTGTTGCAAGGTGGTTCAGGAAGATTGTCCTTTTTCTTACAAGACCAACCTTCATAATTGTGTAACGCGGTGATCGGCTTTGGATCTGTCATCCAAGTCAGCGCTTGCGTCGCAGTAACAAAGTAAACGTCAGGACTATAAAAAGAATAATAAATTAAAAAAATGATAAAAAATTTTTTTTGAAATAGCCGATAAGTAAAAAAAAAGATCAAAACTCACAGCGAAGTAGCCCAGTCGAGAAATTTAGCGAGACCGTGCTCGAGTTCTTTAATCTGGAACCAATTCGTGTGGAAGGGCATCATGTAAGGAGCGCGATTTTGATCGTAAGACCGGCTAAAATCTTCCTGGAGCCATTGGAAGACATCTTCCGCATCGTGGCTGTGGAGAACACATTGATCTAAGTAAGGACAGTGTCCTCCTTCGTAATCTTCAACGTAGTGGGCGTTTAGAGGCAACTCCCAGACACCTGGTTAAACAAAAGAGAGTATAAGTCTTGCACGTGTATAGGTATATTAGCTAATTATATTCGATAATCTTGATAATTCGCAAGTCTATTCACCTGGGAATGATTTAGTGGGACAAGTGCCGGCCTTGCACTCGTGGGGTATTTTGTAGTCCAACGTATAAGGCCAAATTGGCGTTTTCGTCGGCGATACGCCTATACTGCTGTCGTATATGTAGCCAAAGTCTTCCATAACTTTGAACTGTACGTTGCGACCTGGTTTTAAATAAGGCGCTCGCATACCAACAATCTCGCTGCTCGATATGTTACTAAAGTACTTCAGTATTTCTCGCATGCCGATCATCTCGCTCACCCAGTCGTCGTAACTCTTGTCTTCTAGACCTTTTTGTAGCCTGAAATTATAGATGCATTTTTTTTTATCTCTTTCTCTCCACTTTGTTGTTTCTTGTTTTTTTTCTTTTTTTTTCTTTTTCGCTTGCAACAACAAGTTTTGCATAACATTCCATTCTCTTTCACTTTTAAGGACACAGAAATTTTTCAAATTATTACTTTATTTAAAATTATTTTTTTATTTTTACTGTTAATAGTTTGTCAAATTAATTAATCAATTTAAAATAAGTTTATAGATCGACAAAATATTTTTAAAAAGTGTCTGACTTATTCGTCTGTATCTACTTGATAATTTAAATAGCCCTTTAAGTAGTAACGTTAAAAAAAAATCTAATCGGACAGCAAAGAACGGTATTTAAACGTTGTCTGAATGTAATACATAATTATAATGTGTGTACATGTATATAGCCACGTGTATAGACCGTTAGGAAATGCTAATGTGTCCAATAACAATAAAAGAAGCTAACTGCACATTTTATACTTACGAGATAGTTTCCGTAGCTATTTCATGACCGTCGTGAGCGAGACTTTGTAACATATTGTAGTTACAATATTCATGGGATATGAAAAATGTTCCTTTTAACGGACAATTATTCGGATTGCGACGATCCGAATCGAATATTTTTTGATAATGATCAAAGTTGTTGTGATTTATGGCTCCGTCGAATGTCAATATAATCATTTGTGGTGTCTGAAATAAAAGGTGTGGTTAAATTTTTTTTTCATACTTTGCGAAGAAAAATAAAATATAGGAAAAATCAATATTTATTAGATGTGTACCTCTTTAGGTTTTAGACCACCTGGTATGATCGTACCATCTCGAGAGCAAAAACAATAAGGTAGTTGACATTTTGAAGTATCGCAGCGCTCGGCAAGATCCGTTGGTGGCTCAGTCACAGGTGCCGGAGCTGTTGAATTTTACAAAATTTTTATATATTTTTATTAAACTTAGTTATGTAATTTTAATAAGTTTGAAAATAGTATACGAACTCGTTGCTATTGGACCACATCGAGCTTCATTTTTAAAAGTACAGAACTTGCTTATATCGTCAAAGTACAAGCCAGATGGACATCGGTTTATATAAGGATAATTATCGACGCACTAGATAAAATAGAATTCTTTTTACAATTGTTAATTTGTTAGTTGATGCTTACAATTTGATATAAGAATAAATAATTATTTTTTTTTTTAATTTACAATAGCGATAAATTAAAATTGTTTTTTAAAATTGCAATAAACATATCTATTTATCAGTATTTAACGTTAATAAATTAAAAAATTTTTTGTTTTATTAATAAAGAGAAATTCTCAAATAATATGTTAGTTAGATATACCTGATAAAATCTTCTGCAAGTTGCAGGATCGGCAAAATTACCGTTCCCTTGATCTTCAGGACACCTAAATTCCTCATCCTTTTTCTGCTCCTGCTGATTTCTAGTACCTTGTCCGTTAACTGTTGAATAACGTCGTATCGTTAAAAGTTATTTTTTTTCTCTCTCTCCGAGTAAAGTAACATTGTCGAGGAAAGGCTAGACGTGTGAAGTGTTAAAGGAGGGAGGGGAGGGGAAGTTTTTAGAAAATTAGTCAAACGACAGTAGCAGCAACAGCAATAGCAGTCATCTGGCGAGAGAAATTCCAATGCTTTTTGCGAGAAAGTGCGAGGAAGATAAGGACTAGTTGTTTGCCAGACTTATGTATATGTATATATAAAGTGTGTGTGCATACGAGAAATTTTAAACAATAATTAATGTCTCTCGCCTTTAGAGCACCTATATACACTTTGGTCTAACGATAATTTAACATTATTTTCCAATTTTTTTTTTTTCAGTTGAACACGTGCGTACTGACACTGTGTAACTTATAGATGTATATATAAAAGTGGCTTGATTATTTTCAGTATAAGCTTGAATAATTTATTGGCTACGATGCGTACGTACAAGAGATTTTTGCCTTCTTCTATCTAATTTATTCCTTTTACGTATATTTTTATAATTGCATTCAGAAGTGTCAAGCGGAAACTTTCCCTTGAAATTATTATACTATCTTGCTAAGAGATTTGGACGTATAATGTATACTTATATTCGTAATAGGCATACTTTATTTTTTTCTTTTTTCTTTTAAATTTTATTAGCATAACACACGTAAATCAAGTATTGTACCATGAATTATACTAAAAGGAAAAAAATAGTGTCATAAAACTTGTTATAAATGTGTGAAAAGAATTTTAGTAAATACTAATTTAAAGTTGACATTCTACTACCTTTTTTTTGTTTATTGCTTAAAAACTTTAGAAAACTTTTTCTAAAAACATCGATTTCCATAATATTAAAAAAAAAAGTCATAAAAAATCATTAATTTAAAAAACTGACGCTTACATCCTAAACATAAATCGATAAAAATATAGAAATTAGAGTTCATTTAGTAATGAATAACATACTGATAGTAGGAAGAAAAAATCAATTTTCTGACCTTGTAAAATTTTTTTTTAAATTTGCAAGAGTTTTATTTTCAAGCTGTGTGTATTATATATTATACTTGTTACAAGTATAAGCTACTCTGTTACGTATAATTTTCATCGATACAAACATTTCACTGTAATTATGTCTGCGATTGCGTTTGTTGGCCGTTGGAGGCGCTATCAGAGAACCGGTATAAGAAATTCGATCGAGAAAAATAAATTAAAAAAAAAAAAAAAAAAAAAAAAAAAATAAGAGAAAGAAAAAACCAGCTCTGACGAAATTAGCGCGTATACAGCGTCATTTTATAATTGATTTCGAAAAAAAGGCTTCAGGCTTTTTTTTTATATAAAAATATTTTAAATTCGAAGTTTACCTCATCTTCAAATTAATGATTGAATAAAAAAAAAAATTAATTGAATAGTCATTTAGAAAAGTTGGATATGTTTTTCGGTTAAACATACAAGTGAAAGTATATATAATATAATAGCTTTATTCACATATCTATACTATACCAAAGTAGAATCAAGAAAGTAATACATATACACACGCATACATACATGTATAATACCTACACGATTTATTTTTATTCGGTTAATGTAAACGCGTCCTTTTATTTCAACACCAAATAAAATTTAATTTTTCCATAACAACCCAAAAGAAACTTAAAATATATATATAAGTAATAAAAGAAAGTTTCATAGCTCCTCTGTCTTAATATAGTATATATTACACCTATACATATATAACTATATATAAATTCTGCCACAAATATGATGATTACAACTTTCTTCTATTTGTTCTCCGCAAAAGGCCCGCTAACTATGTAACTTCCTCGCGTCGGGAGTGTGTGTGGTAGCACAAGTTATATATACATACCTACATATACCTCTCCTTTTTCTTCATATTGTAAGAGAAAAAAAAACAGAGCAGCTGCTTGTCGAGTAAACACGCCAATTTTTTTTTTTTTTCTTTATTATATATAGGTGTATAACGCGCAGTGCGCAAAATTATGCGTTAAATTCGATCGGCAAGACCGGTGTGTTATAGTTTATATCATACATGTATATATAGTAAAATTCTGGACTAGTGCACGCGATAAATGTATATATAGGTATATAAAATATTAATATATGCTATCGAGGGAGGCAGGCAAGTTGAAGTCAGTATATATGTTAGTGGCGTTAAATCAAATTCTTCATCCAATGTATGTATGAATGTATGTGTGTAAGTGTATAATATAAAAAAAGTCGCAAGTGGGAAAAGTGAAGGTGCATAGAAAGATACATGCTGCGTATAGAGCGTGATATTGAGCTTGTTGTATACATACACACACACACACACACACACACACACACACACATAGTTGCAAAGTAGTCCATGCGTGTCACGTATATAAATATAGCAGTATTATAGAAGGCGAATCTCCGGCTTTTATAGTACAGGTATAGTAGGTATAGGTGTATAATAGATATGGGCTTTTATAACTAGCTAAGCGATGAAAGTGTGTGGATATACGACAACGGTCGGTATATATATAGGTACCTATATATACAATGCCGCGGATGAAAGTAAACGACAAGCCAATGTGAGATATTTTATATCGCGATGCTGCGCCCAACTATACATATATCACACAATATGATAAAATCATACAAGAGGCTAGGGAGTATACCTATAATAATAAATAAAAAAAAATAATTTAATGGTTTGTGTAGTTTTTACATGGATTTCGATACTCATCGTTTCTAAAAAGTGATTATATGAGAGTGTCTCGGAAACGCGCGCGACGACGACGCACTTTCACACCAGAGAACTCGCGGCATGTATAAGTATATAGGAGACTCTCTTTCTCTCTGAAAGAGAAAGAAAGAGAAATGTTCTCCACCGATTCACCTGCTTTTGTTTGCTGCTGCTGCAGTTGTATTATCGCACCTGTTCTTAAATTTTTTTTTTTTTATTAATTAAATATATAAAATGCTTACCAGAGACGAGGACAAGTCCAGTAACGGCAAGACCGATAAGCTTGATGAGCATTTCGGAGCCTATACACAGGCTGCCTGCGCTTGGCTCTCGCAGCTGCTGCCCGGTGGACCAGCGTTTTTTTATATATATAAATTTTTCTCACGCACTAGCACGTACTTATTACCTTTGATATAGATACCTACGCGGATATGTGTATATAAATATAAATATATAAATATATATGCGCGATGCTATACTTTGATAATGTAAATTAATAAGCAACGCGATGAAGTTGAGCTTCAAAACACTATGATACACTGCAGCGTTACTTCTGATGTTAACTATAATAACTACCTACCACCGCAATATATATATTTATAAAAGTATTGTATGTTGCGTTCGCGATGACTCTTCCTCCGCAACTACACTACTATACTCCGCGCTTGAGAAGGGGCCCAGAATGGGCCCACCGCGGGCCCGCAACCTGCAATCGCCCATTGGCTGACCACTTTCTCGAGAGACTTCCCCTACCTCTTCCTTTTTTTTTCCTCCACCCCATCCGACGACTTTGGCTCTCTCGTCGCGGGTGTAGACACTCTTATGTATAAGTTGAGCTGTACCAGGTATATACATATGTGGATATATCTATATATATACTAAAAGACCGGCCTCTCCTACACTCAGACGATCAAGAGTCTTATCGGTGATTCTGTTTGCTACACAGTACATTGCCACTTTGTAGTTCTTTTTTTTTTTTTGACTTGCGACCGGTATGGTACCGGATTTTTGGGGAAACCCAAGTTGAACTGTTGGAGATGATCACGCCAAAGACGCTCTAATGTTGTGTGTTTGTACCTATATACAAGATTTTTAAAATACGTGAGATTGAGCTTCTGGAAAGTAATTTTTATATGAAAAAAATTCACGCGTTGTTTACTGTTTTTTAAAAACTGATTTTTTTATTGTGGTTTTAGGTAATTTTTTAAATTGTATTATTTGTTAAGGTATTGTTATCAGACAATATTGCGAGAATAGTAACTTTTAATATACGGTTTAAAATAATTAAAATTAAAATTTAACACGCACATTTTGTAAATAAAAATAAGGCACTTGATATATATTTATATGTAGAAAAAAATAGTAGTATTTATTAAATGTATAATATGTATAAACTTTGGAATTTAAACACGGCACGTAAAAAATAATTTAAAGTAAAGAAAATCACAATTCAACTTTGGTTAACTTAGGTTCTCTCTTTTTCTTCTCTTTCTTAACTTTCTTTGGTTTGTTTGTTGACTTGTACTTATCACTGTGTGGATTAACGTAATTTTTACTTCTTTCAACGATATTCAATTCTTGAGATGCGAGATTTATTATCTTCATCGTTGGTTTATCCAGCAATTTTTTACTTTTCCTCGCGTAATCGTAAGCCCAATGTATGGTTGCATTCCACTTTTGACGAGTCTTTAAAAGTCTTTGGGTCATGTCTGGCATGTGATACACTATGTCACTGAATAAAGCGACGTTTTCCAAAATGTAGGACATTGCTAAAAATTAAACGAACAATTTTAAATATTTGTGTTGAAAGAACAAAAATGATTTTTTTCATTATGTAGAATTTGTTTGTTTTTATGTTACCTTCCATAACAGTGGTATCGCTGACGTTAACCAATATTATTGATTTATTATTTAATTTGAGAGCGGTTAAATTTTCCAGAGTAAGCTTATGAGTTTCTATTAATTGAAACATATTTTCAGCCAGTTGATCGATTGCTTTGTATTGAAACTCATATTTGCCCATCTTCAATAATTTCTCCATAATTTCTTTGTGAGCTACTCTGCGTAATTTGAAGATTTTTTTGACTATCGAATTATTTGATAAGAAATATATGTTTTGAATAATTGATACTATAAATTTAATTTTTAATTGAAATTATATATCCCAAAATTATTCATATTTAATAGTCAATATTCAGAATCTTAAAATAATGTTTAAAGAGAATACTTATAATACTACTACTTATAATTATTTAAATTATAATTAACAAATTTGCATGATACGTTATTGTATACATTATTTAAAAATGTTATATGAATGAAAAATTAGTTTGTCATTTGAGAAAACATTTGAATACTATTTTACAATTTTTATAATTTATATACTAATATTAAAATGATTTTATTTTATTAAAATTTATATTTTCAAGCAAACTTTAGAAAAATAATTCTTGGCTATTCGCATATTCGTAAATATTTACGTTTGCTTACAATACGTATTATTTTCTTCGAAGCTGAAACACATCGATAGTTCATATTGTGTATTGACGTACCATATACGTTATAATATACGAAAAATAAGTTTTGAAAGTAGGTATAAGCAAATTTAAACTCTAAAATTATTGATTGAATATAAATATTGAAAACAATAAAATTCTATTTTATATATTTGTAATGTTTTCAAAAATAACTGTAATTACGAAATTATTTCAATTTTTTAAAAACACGTTATAATTACTTTCATCGACTTTATATTATTTATCCTAATTCAAAACATTAAAAAGATTAGACACGTAATTTTAGAATAAAAAAAACTAAACCTTAAAAAATTATTCTACAGGTTTCGTTCCCTTTAAATGTCTAACGAGCTTAAATAATCTATAACGTTCGAAGAAGTGAAAAAAACATTTAATGTCTGTATATAATCAATACACGTCCCGTATAAAGATTTAAAGCGATAAGAGAAGCTACCTACCAATTCATATATACATACTACAACCATAATAGTAAATACGTTGTTAAAATATATTTATCTATCGATATTAAAAGGATACAAATATTCTCATTAAGATGATTCAATTCATCATCGGCTCCTTTTTTCATCCCTTTATCGTTAACTCTATCCTTAGCGATTGGTTGATCCGTAAGAGCAGGCGCAATATTATTGTCATCATCTGATGTTATTGCTTTAGCGCCCCAATCCGGCTCCGGTGGTGCAGCCGGCAATTCCGGTGGTGGTGGTGGTGCAGGTGCAGACTCCGAAATCTTTATCTCCTTCTCTGCTGCACCGGTGTCATCTTTGGCATGAGCTGGAGTTAGCGCGAGGAGGATGAGGATAAAGCAGGTAAAAAGAAACCGCTGCTGATGATGGTAGTCTTTCGTGGTGATGATGATACTCGCAGCCATGCTCGCACACGTTATACAAAGCCACTTGTTCGATTATTAGAAATGCCGGCTTCTTTCGCTGCTGGCGCCACGCCAAAACTGATGATGATTAGCCGCTGCCGCACTACACGCGCGCGCCTGCTACCCGGCCATTTCTCGACATACGTGCCATCTATCTAGGACCTTTGGGATAACTTTTTTACTTTCTCGCTTGCTCCACATAGAACTGATAATACACATATCCCGGCTGCTGCTGCGCGTGTGTGGTCGTGCGCTCCAGACGTCAGCTGCTCCTTTGTCGTCCTCATCATCGAGGATAAAGTTCCGTGTGCGTCACTGGACAGCTTATTACTACGCGAAACGGTAAACTTCAAAAACCCATATCTTTCTGCGTGTGCGCGCGCGTGTGTGTATATATATCTCGCCCCCGCCTCCTGCACAAACACACGACGTGTACGCAAGTTCACGCCCGACGTCTGTCTACGTCATTGTATTAAACACTTTTTCGACGATATGCTGCCGTGTCTTTGACAGGTAAAACGCGGAGCAAGTTAATCATCAGCTTTAGCTCTTTAAAGGACTCCGACTCCGAAATTTAAAAAGGCTTTCTGCTATGACGAGTCCGCTTGGAGAAGCTTGATAACAATACGAGATATGCAGCAGCATGTGGTTGACGGTGTCGAGGATTCCTACTGGACATGAAAAGTAGTTACTGAGAAGCACGGCTGTTACAGTAGAACAGTGCTTCTTTTTCTAGATCAACATTTTTTTTCTCTCTGTTATACGATTAACAATTGATTTACAAGATTTTGTGCAACACGCACTGTAGCTTTTGTATAAGCTGCATAGACAACATAAACAATCATGGCCATGAACGAAGCAAGATTTGATGTATGTATACTTTTAAAGAATATATGTTTCTTGTGAGTTTGGAATTGTAGCAATAGTTGATCTTTGTTACAGATGTTTGACGATGGAATGACTACAGTTGATCCCCAACATGTACAGGGAGATATGACTGTAGGTCCAAATTTGAGAAATCAAGCTAGTCTAGGAGAGCCAGATTTCAGTACTCTCGATGAACCCATTAAAGATACCATTGTATGACTCATACTTTTATAATTTTACATCATTTTTCAATCATAACCTGTACAGTAGCAGATGTTTAATAAACATTTTATTTGTAGCTAAGGGATGTAAGAGCAGTGGGGAGAAAATTTTATCACGTTTTGTATCCAAAGGAAAAGAAAAGTTTACTAAAAGAATGTATGTTTTGCGAATTGTTCAAAATATTTTTTTTTAACTGAAATTCTAACGTTATTAATTTTTAGGGGATCTTTGGGGCCCATTAGTACTTTGCACATTCATGGCAATGTAAGTGACACTGCAAATTTGAGTTTAATTATTTTATACAATTTTTTTATTGAATATTATTTTAGGATCTTGCAAGGTTCTTCCGACACAGCAAATGATTCCAATGATGGTGGTCCAGAATTTGCAGAAGTTTTTGTTATCGTGTGGATTGGTTCTATGGTAGTTACATTAAATAGTAAACTCCTTGGTGGAAATATGTAAGTATTTTTAAAACTTTTAATAATATTCAAAATAGAATAAACTACATTTAAATTACTTTGTAGATCTTTCTTCCAAAGTGTGTGTGTTCTTGGATATTGTTTATTGCCCACAACTATGGCATTGATTATATGTAGAATAATATTACTTGCGGAGCAAACACTTTTCCTATTTACTTTAAGATTTATTATTACTATGATTGGGTTTGCATGGGCAACCTATGGTAATTATTATTTATTTCACTTTATGATACTTAAAATTGCTAAACATTTAGAGTTTTTCAATCATAAATTAAAAATTTTTTCTAATTGCAGCGTCAATGGCATTCCTAGGAGACAGTCAACCAGCGGGAAGGAAAGCCTTAGCTGTTTATCCCATATTTTTATTTTATTTTGTCATATCATGGTTGGTTATATCACATACTACGTAAAAGAAAGTAAAGCAATAATACTTCATACAACGATTAAGCACAAAATTGAAAAGATAAATTGGAAGAACAAAAATCAACATATTACAAATTTTATTGAATGATAAATGTAGATTCATAGGCATTTCACTAAATCTCATCTGGAATAAAAACTAGTGATACTTTCCATCAAAAACTTTCTCGTGTCTGTATAATTGTTTTGTGTAACGTTAGATTTTTCAAAAGAATGTGATAACAGATTTCTTTTTATACTTTTGTGCGTTTAATGTCTCTTAGTATTTTTTTTCTTGTTTTTCTTAATTTTGTTTTAAGACAACTAAGAATTTAATTTAATAAGAATTAAGCCTATACTTTATTGCAATTATACATGTAAAAATACACTTGCCTTCAACAATTTGTACATATTAACTCGTAAGAACGGCGATAAAGAAAGGTTTGTAATAAATGTCTATAAAAATTTTATTTACAAAATTTTGTTTTTCTTACATATATGTAAAATACTTTTGTAATTTCGTGAAAAGTTCTTTGCTATCTCGATGTCCGGGATAAGCATTTAAAGCTTTTTGTATCGATATGTAACTAGTCTGTAAGTCTCCAATCTGAAATAAACAGTAGTTAAAATTGAAAAAATTTCGAAACTTGATAAGTATTTTAAAAAGAGAAATAAAATTCTTAATTCTTACATTGTACGCCAAGTATGAACTATTGAAATGAGGTTCGTACATGTAATGAGCGATATTGGCTGCAGCATGAAAGTACGTTCGAGCTGTATTGATATTGCCATTTTTCATCTCGAGCACACCGAGATTATTATAAGATGGAGCGTGTCTACTATCAGCCTTGATAGCTAATTTTAAACAATCAGATGCCATTATTAAATCTCCTAAACACTAAAATATTAATTTTAAATAAATACTACAATTTAAGCTATTTTTTAAGTGTCAAAAAAATAAAAGAGCTGTGCTTACTATAGCTATGTGTGAAATGTTGTACCATACATCTGCAACACTTTCATCAACGGCTAAGCTCAATGCTCTTTCAAAGCACGAAATTGTAAAATCATACTGTTGGGCATAAAAACAGCAAAGTCCTAAGTTGTTAAACAATTCGGCATTGTATACACCCATTTGTAGGAGTCTCCTGTATTAAAAAGAAAAAATTAATTATATTATTCTTTACCATTATCTGTTTTAGAAAAGAAAAATTACTTTATAAAAATTACGTAGATTTAGAAAAAATGAAAAATCAATAAAAAAACATTGTCAATTTTTTCATATTATATTTCATGTTAAAAGTTTTATTCTTTTAATTTACCTTTACTTACATTATATAATTTAAAACAAACCTGTAATATCTCAAAGCAATTTCCGGCTGGTCGTTATAAAAATTGTGAAGTCCTATGGTAGCAATAGCTTCAACGTGAGAAGCATCTTCATGTACGATCATTTTATAATATTTAACTGACATCGTAACATTATTCATACCCTCAAAGATCCTCGCCATTTCCGTCAACACCGACACCTAAACTCAAATAAAACATAACTTACTCGATCTTTCAAAAACATTGCACAAAAAGCGCAATATAAGGTATTTCGCTAAAAAAAAAAAAAAAAAAAAAAAAAAAAAAAAAAAAAACAAGAACAAAGAAAACACAACATAGAAAAAATAGAATACCTGTGTCAATAGTTTTGCATTCTCGTAATGCGGATCTAAACTGCTGCTCAGCATCGCGAGTCAATCCAAGCACGTAATAACATTTGCCAAGCTGTACTTTCCACCACCAGTCTTTGTACTGGCAAGCTTGAGTTGCTTGTACTGCCAGATCTAGAGCCTAATAGAAAGCAAGTTATTGAAAAAAAAACAAAAAAAAATCAACAGCAGTTAAAATAGAAATAAGAAAAAAAAAAGTATAATAGCTTACGTATCGCGGATCATTCTCGTGATAATAAATGTACTCGAATAGCGGTTTGGCAATAGCAGGCTGGTTTGCATACTTGGATATATTGAGTCGAGATAATTGAATAAAGGGACCACCGGGTTCGGTAAGCATCGAAGCGGTACCAAGTCTATAGTCACATAAACAGAAAAATCCAATTTTAAATCACATAAAATAGTGAGTGAGCTTGAAAATCAAAATGAGCTTGCACTGGCCTGACACTCCTACCGCTACTTGCAGTAATAGGTCGAGCTGTAGCTGTCCTCGGAGTTCGTAAGGTTTGTTCCACGCCTTGTGAGGTATCGAGAGCCGACTGGGTAGCAGGTCGTACAACTCCAGTTACCGGCCTTCCTGTACGTGTGACATAATTTTGTATAATATATAGGTCAACTTGATTAATAAAAGGAGAAAATTAAATAAGAAAATTGACTTAAAGAAATGAGAAGCTTATACAATGATGATAATGGTGATGCGGGTGTTATTATAATCAATTAAACTGAAAAAAAAATCACTATATATACCAGATTGAGTTCTAGGTCGAAAACCTTGACCCGTACTAGGAACACCCGGATTTTTTAACGAAGTACCGGGTCGTGGCATTGATGCAATTGTGTCGTTGTCCAGTAAGCTTTCGGCAATACCTTCTTCCTCTCCTTCAATGTCATCCACGTAAACTTGTAAAGTTAGCGAACGCATTTTTAACAGCCAGACCGTCTATATAGAAATTAAATCGGCATAATGCTAATACACATGATATACCTAAATTCCATTAGATTACATATTTCAAAATTTAGATTTATATTATTTATACCTGGTCCAAAGGACTTTTGCGTAACAATTCGCTGCATGCGGCTGTACATTCTTCAAATTTTCGACGTTTAAAGAGACTTAGTGCTTGGAAAAGTTCCATACTGTTATAGTACCTTGACTGTAGGTATTACTTGCAATGACTTATAACGCGAGAACGTAGTGACAAAACGTGGTGGTGCAGCTATTCGACGTAGACATGTATCGATCGCCGGGTGGAGGCTTGAGTGTTTTTATGTTAGGACGCCAGGCAACGCCGTATTGCTCATATATAGGTATTATACATGAATGACAATTTGACTGATATCATATAAAGTTTTGTTCACTAACCCTTTTTATTAATGATGATAATAATATGATACCAATATATGTTATAGCTCGCAATGAACGAATGATATTTTTTAATAAGATTTTTAATGTATCAGCTTTTTATTTTATGAATTTAAGCGAATTTAAAACTTTTATTTACTATCTAGTAACATTTAAAAATTTTTTATTTAATTGTTATTTCTTGATAAAAAAATTTACAAAAATAATAATCAGATGCGTTAATAACGAATAAATTAAAACAGATTTTGTTCATGAGTGTTAAATATACAGGTCTCGGTCATGTAATAACGATTCAAAAAGAACAATCAACCAATCAAGCAACTATATTATATTTTCAGACACAATTATACTTTTTTTTTCTAACTGATTTATCTTTAACAAATGATAATTTTATAGTTGAACTGTTAAAAAAGTTGTGTAACAATCAAAGCTTATGTGGTAAAAAAAAAAAAAAAAAAATTTATCATTAATTCACAATTAAGTGTACAGCTATTAAGCTTTAATGACATTTAAATTGTTACAGTAAGAGTTAAATTTGTCGTTATCGGATTTTAGCTAAAGAAGAAATAAAAAAATAAAAACTGGAAAATTTCTGATTTACGTAATCTAACTTTATTAACAATAGCCATACACGTAATAATTGTTACGATATTTATGTTTAAATATTAAATCTATTTTTTATAATTAATTTTATAAAGTAAATATTATTTTATATTAATAATATACAAAAAAAAAATTATTTATTTATTTCAATAATTTATTTAAACACTCTATCATAATCCATACCCATTCAACCATACAAAACAAAAAAAATAAGATAAAGAAATTAGCTATATCACGCACAATTTATATATAAAAGCGTAAAATCCAATCTTCGTTTTAAGCACTATACTTGAAATGCGTGGCTCTTGCAAGTCGCGCGAAATTTGCGCTATATTGCTATATACCGCAAAGAAAGAGAAACGAGAGCTTTACGAATTTAACAGATAA
>JAPYZE010000429.1:0-49192 GCA_030522805.1 Leptomastidea abnormis
GAAATGAAAAATTGAGATTTTAAATATTATCAAATTTGTTTGTCAGAAGTCTTTGAGAAAGCATTCTGCTAATGCAGTTAGCAGCGGTTTTTTTTTGGTGATTTAAATGGGTTTGTATTACTGTTGATTGAATAATTTTTTAGAGATATTTTAAAAAAATCTATGTTAGATTAAAATTTAATTATTTATGCAAAATTAACGTTAGAAAATTACAACATTGAAATAAAAGTCATAAGAAAACATAAAAAAAAAATTATGTCAGTTTGAGAATTTCAATTTCTCGCGCAATTACTTTGTTACAGCGTTCACGATACCTTACCACAAGTACACAGACCTTGACGAATCGGTCAATTTCATTTGCTACCAAGTCTCGAAAACCCTCTCAGTAAAGTACACCTCTATCCTAACCCTTGTGAGCAATTTATATCAAGAGCTGCAAGCTATATTGCTACAATTTCAAATCATCCATCTGACAAAAACAGAAACGAGTAATGATTAAACGAGTTTGTTATATATAACTGTTACATAGAATGAGATTGTGTGTATATGAGAGAAAAGAGAGAAATCGATCGATTTGACAGTGAGAGTATATAGTTTGTATGGTCTAACACTTCTACTGACAGAAATTGGATGGGTTATGTAATTGCTTTTGGTCAATTAACGTTTGTTACATGATTAGTGTATACGAACGTGTGTAAGAGTTTATTATTTTTTTCAAAAAAAAAATTTGTGATTTTAGTTTAGTTTTTATTATAATGAATTTAATGAGTTTTCCCAGGTATATATTCATAAATTTGATAAATTTTCTCATTAATCATCTGACTGATAAAAATATTCAAATTTAAAATACATTCCATTACTTAATAAATTACACTAATATTTTTTTTTTTTTTTATACCAACCAAAATTAATTGCTGAATTTAAATGTTTCCCAACTGTCCAGTACCTAAAAAGCCATTATTTGATAATTGCCAGGCATTAAAAGCCAGTTCGTAGAGCTCCAGAATATTTCCGACTCTTTTATTATTCTCATGTACTGGTTGGGTGTAACGCCTGTGCACTTTGGCTTTATCTAATTCGAGCAGACCAGCTGTGGCATATATGAGTGTGTATATATGTGTATGAGCGAATAAGCTTTGCTTTCCGACTTAACCAAACGGCCAATGAACAAAAATAGCTGCCACATGACGTAAGCCACAGCAATAAGCATTATAACTACTTTTTCTTCGAATCTATCGGAGCTAAATTTAAATTTTGTTCGTTTTGATAATAGGCTGGTGTTGATATTTTTAAATTTTTCAATTTTGCAAAATTTATCTTAAATTATTTATGTCAAAAATTAAAAAATTAATAAATTTAAAATATTTTCAGACTATCATTCATACATCCTCCTAAAATATTGTTCAAAACATCATTTATGATAAAATCGGATATCAAGGATTACAATTTAACATTACAATTTGAAAAATATGATATTCTGTTTCAAACATTATAAATCGTTAGCTACATTGTTATCGAAGTATTAATACAATGATTTATACCTTCCATTTAAAAAAAAGATAATTCCAGGGGAGCTTAGCATTAATTTCTCTGTCGCTTATAAACTCAAATACATATTATTGTTTTTATTTTGACACACGATCCATAATACATATATAAACCAAAATATAGTATACATTAACATTTTACATGGATTAAATTTGAACGACATTAAGCCTTCAATTTACTAACAAAATATTATTTATATCGATCCGTTACATATTTCATTTTTTTTTTTTTTTTTATTATCTCAACCCCAATAAACCAGTCCATCATTCTGTTGACGATTACATAATCCTCCTACACAATAGCACATCATATTTTTTCCACGATCAGAATCTTTCCTTTACTATATCAAAACTCTACAAAAAAAATCTTTTTCCATAAGCAAACATTTCTTATATCAGGATCGGCATTCATCAACTGTCCTATATATCTAGTCCTTCGTGGTTACATTAATCATCTCTCAGCACTTTCATGCGCGCATATTTTTCCTCCCCCTCAAATTTCTTCGTATATAGTCATCTCATCTTTTTTCGTCCTTTTACTAAAAAAAAGACTAGCTCTCTCGCTTTTACAAAAATAAAAAAAAAATTGGTGTAATATTTTCTCTTCAGATATATACACGTCGGTCTATGGTAAACGCGAGCTTTGCTACCAATCTTCGCGAAAAGCAATAATACCGCCCTGCTGTCCGTTTGTCCCATACGCTTTTCCTATATCTACTCGTCCACTCACTTTTTTTTACCTTTTCTTCTTTTTTTTTCGGTTCATCTTTTTCTTTCTATAGTAACGTCCGTGATCACCGCAAGCTTTTGATGGCGTCGACGTGACATTGTTCGCGTAGATATTTACTGGACATATATTGGTTACCGAAGCTTTTCATGAGCTTACTTTTAGTCTTTTGACTTGATAGAGTATAAAAAAAAAAATTAAAAGGTTATTGAAAAGTTGATGTGAGTGAATAATAATAAAAATTTGTAATAATTCAGGATGTATAAAATAACCAATCAATTAAAAAAAGACATTACTAAAAATTTTTTTCATTTTATTTATGATTCTTGAATTTTCACTAAGTATGAGCTTTATCTTTAGACTGCATTGTTGTTTTGTGTTGTTTGCTGGATACATAAACACTCGTGGCTTCTTCATTCTTGAATGTATATATATACACACACATGACATTCGTTGTGTAACTCGAGTAAAGCTAATGACAGTACAAGAGACAAACTAACATGGTTGGTTGTATAGTAGCAATAACAAACTTACCTTTAGAGACGTGACATGTTGAGAAAAGCTCTCTATCTCTATCTCTCTTTTGTTACTTTAACTTTGAACATTTTTTTGTTTTATCTTTTGTCAATTTGAATATTTGTTATGAGTAGCAACAATATAAAAAAAAAATAGTTTAAAATGGTAATTTTAATAATCAAATGAAATAAAATGAAAATTACAATTACTTATACAAAATTCATTTTACAATAAATCAATTTTAAAAATAAAATAAAATATAAATTCATTTCAACATAATACAGACATATACATACTATACTACACAAAATCGAAAACCATAATAACCCACTCGAATTCAAGCTATGCATTAGCATCAAAAGGTCGAATAAGAGCCCCTCTCTCGTCAAAAGCTTGCAAAGCCAAGTGAGAGAGAGGAGCTTGCACACATGCATTTCAAAGTTCACGTTCACGCAAGCTCTCTCTCTCTCTCTCTCTCTTTGTAGTCCAACAACACACGCAGCAGGTTAAACGACCGATCGATGTGCACTTCATCCGGTATACCTTACCCATTAGGATTTTAAAATAGTTTGGATTTATAACGACTGAGAAATCGATGTATCTTTTTTTATCTTTTGTTTTTGGAATTGATGTAATGAGCTTTAATGTTTTGTATTTCATTTATTTATTTATTTTTTTTTAGTGCGTGAGAGTCTAAGGAAAAGTGGTGATTACGAGCTTACAATTTTACGTGCTTAAAGCGCGAGAAATTTGTTTATAAGCAAGGGTTTTAATGGATGGATTTTGGAATTGCTGGTTGTTAGAAACAATTACAGTTTTTCTCTTTGTGTTTCTTAATTTTTTTTTCTTTTAAAGGAAATCAAGTGGGTGTTAAAATTGATGTGTGTCTAGATATACATGTCAGTCTTTATCGTTTTTAACGAGCAAGGTATAGAATTGAAAAATAATTGCTGTTATACTTGGTACTGGTTTTTAGAGAAATTGTAGTTTACGTCGTTTACCTTAGAATTATTTTTTAATTCAACGTTACGTTATATACCTGCATTGATATGAAAAAGTAGGTGAATAATAATTATATGTATAACAATGTATAGTACGTACTCCTTGTTAAATTTTAATTGTCTAGTAACTTTTGACTTTTTTTTGCTAACTATCCCAACAAATTATACATTTTTTAAAAATAATTTTTAATAACAAATACTTTTAAACTCCTCAATCTTCATCATTCACTATAACACAAAATTTCAAAAATTCAAAATAATAAAAAAAAAACCTTGACGCGTCATAAGAAAAAAAAAGAAAAAAAAAGAAACTGAAAAGAGGTGAACTGTAGAACGCGGCCTCATAAAGTCCAGGCGGCCGGAAGAGAAGCCGATATTAAATTTTGCGCGAGGAAATATCGAGGGGGATGGGTATGATGGTATATATAGTAGGAATGGCAAGAAGAAGGAGAGGAAGAGGAAAAGCTCGTCGGCGAGAGAACGTTCATACGTGCCGTGAGCGCATCAAGAAGGAGAAGAAGAGAGAGAGAGAGGGTTAAGCCTTTCCAACGGAATAGAGAATATATGTATATGTGTATATGTACATATATACATAAGAGCGCATGTATACGTGCCGGCTTATCCGCTCGATATTACCACGCGTTCCCGACTACTACTATCCGTGGATATGAAGAGATCGCGAGAGAAAGAGAGAGAGAGAGAGAGAGATGTGGTTCTCTCGTGCTAACGCCTCGCTTTTCACGCGTTCCCTCCTATCTTTTTGCTTCCACTCTTCTCTCACAGGCTGGTCATAATACGCGACGGCTGTTTGCACTACTTCCCATACTTTTACTGTATTCTATCTTTTGGACTATATTATATACTTTTTTTTTAGGTTTTTTAAATATGACTTGGATTTGATATTTTGAATTTTATAGTTGTTTGGATTAATTTTTTAAAGATTTATTGAAAGAAGTTAATGTTTTATGTACTTTTTGAAAGTTTATATGACTATATATAATGTTGAAATAGGTTAGAGCTTTCTTATTTAAATTTAATTTATTTTAAATTATGATACATTTTTAATGATTACTTTATTTACTGATTTTTTATATTTTATGAATAATTTAGTTTCGTAATATTTCATACAAACATCAACGTATTTATCAAACTCTTTTATAAAGAGTCTACAATAGCTTAGTCGTCCGAGTATTAGTTTCGTAATCCATAGGTGGTGGGTTCGATTCCTGGCGCTCGTAGGCTGAAACATTAAGCGACTGCTCATATGCCGAAATACGCTGAGAAAAGTGTAAAAATGGTTTAAATAAAAAGATTGTTATAAGACCCCAGAGTGTAATAGGTGTAGGAAATTTTTTTTTACGATTAATATATTATTTTAGATAATTAATTAATCGTTTAAAAAATAAAATTATATTTTTTATTTGCATTTTAAAATAACGGGACTATAATATTTTTTTATTATAAAAAAACTAAATCATATTAAATTAAATCCTCAATTTTTATATTCCATTAATTAAAATTATCACTATTAATTCCTACATCTCCATTATATTTTTTCTAGAATTTTATATAATAATATCACATAATTTACCGCTAAATCCATTAAAAAATTGAATTCTCAATTTTCCTTCTCACCCATCCTTTTCTTTATATATTTACGCTTCCCATTTAACTCAGCCTACAAAAAAAAAAAAAAAAAAAAAATTCTTATAGCACAGCAACACCGCCCCTTCGAAGAAGCCCATTTACTTACTATATATACCCACACATACACAACATAATACGCAAACTCACAGAAAAGGAGGGAGGAGGGGAGGATAGAATGCCGATAGTGTGAGGGTGTGAGGGAGTAAGGCTCGCTCTTCGGTAAGATCGGTCCATTATACCGGGAATGGCTTCGGCTCGATTTAAGGTCTATTTTCGCATCGAGCACGGCCACTGCTACTACGTACTACTGTCGGACTATAAAATCGATTCGTACTTCAACCTCCACCTCCTCCCTCTCCTTTCCTCTACGTCCGCGTTAACCCGATTTAACGTCTTCGAGCGTAACGCGCGCTTCCGCTAAAGGAGAACTCTCTCTCTCTCTCTCTCTCTCTCTTTGCTATATGTGTATGTGTGGAGGTGGTGAGGAGAAAGGTGAGGAGGAGGAGGAGGATAGAATATTCGAGCGCGAGAGAGTAACAGCGCAGTGGCCGCCGCGCGCGAGCTTTCGATTAAAGCGTTTCGCCAGCCGCTCTCTGTGGATTTATCGCGTCGCCGGTGTACGACGTTTGCTCTCTTTCTTTCTCTCTCTTATTCGTTCTTGCTTGCTTACTCTCACTTATATAGCATTCTAAACTGGCCTTTTTTTTCAATATATAGCTCTTATACGAGTGGCGAGTCGCTTACTCAAGACTATTTATTTTGCTTGTTTTTTTTTTTTTTATATGCCCATCGATTACGTATATAGGGTGTTTGGAAGGGCGATTAAAGTAAAATATATTAAGGCTAAGAAAATTAATTCAATTTATAACTTGAGTTTACTATAGGTATAATAAAAAAATAATAATTGATGGAAAAATCGTGAGTTAAAAAAAAATGAAAAGAATAAAAGAATGAAATCAGTAAAATCACGTAAATAAATCATGTCTTTCTCGATTTCTGTTTTTTCATGTAAAATCTACGAAGTCAAGATTCTATTTCTCTCTCTTTTATACCCCCCCCCCTCACAAAAAAAATATCTTAAACGACTTGCTGAAACACGCGCCTTATACAACCTACAGTCCCTTACATCTATCCAACAGTATACTCCAACACTTTCACAAGCACAACACAATCCGTAAAATACACTTTTTTTTCATCGCGAAAAACCGATTCACTTATCCCTCCTTCTTTATCCTTAACGCAATTCGCGAACTCACAGCAGCAGAGACTACGTCTACATTTTTCCATAGTATAGAATCATCGTCATAGTAGTAGTAGTACACCAAAAAATATTCTTACTCTCCTCCAAAGCGCCAATTTAATTTGGCGCTATACTTCTCGCCTATACGGCGCTATTGTATATTGTATAAATGTATAAGCGACAACGACGACAAGGAAAGATTATACGGGACATGGCGTACGATAAATTCACATGGCGCGAGGGTACGCATAATCATACCTCCTACTACTACTACTACGAACTGTCTTCTTTTCTTGTACTACTGTATAGTAAGAGAGAAAGTAAGGGGGGGTGAGTAGGAAAAGCAGTGAGTGTTGCTGTGACTTTAGGAAGGAAAAGCGCGAGAGGTGTGTAAGAGAAAGAGAGTGAGAGAGAGAGAGACTGGAAGCTCAAGCATTAGCTGAAATTACCGTCGTTCTTATTCTCTGTCTGTTTCTGTGTATATGTACCTATATAGATATACATATATTTCTATCTCTATCTTTTTCTATCGTTTACTCTTAACACAAGCTCAGAGCTTTTTTTCTTTCTTGCTTGTCCTTGTTGTTTCTTCTTCTAAGCTACGATCCTTTGTCACCCACGTTGCGTTGTTTATTTTTTGCCATCAACGATATTCAGCTCCTTTTTTTTCCTTTCTTTATTCTTAGCTTATGTATGTGAGTGTGCATGTGTTGAAAGTGTACGTGTGTATGAAAAATTATAAAAAAAAATATTTTTATTTTTTATTTTTATAAAGTTTATTATAAAAGAATGATGATAATGATATTGTGATAAATATAGGTAAAATTGTAAAGTTCTATTTTTTTAATATAATAAGTCAGTTATTTTAATAGCGATTATTAATTTTTTAATTAAAAAAAAAAAAAACAAAAATGAACAGTTTAAGTTTCAAGTTCAATAATTTTGTTTCTTAATGATACATACACAAACTACAAAACTTATCAAAGAAAAGTCACTGTAAAAAAAATAAAAACATCGGCATTAAGGCACTTCCAAAAATTAGCATCTTCCATCCAATTCTATTATAATCGTCTAACAGTCATAAATCCAATAGTCGAGGCTTTATAAATTCCATTTAAAAAAGAAAAACATCCCTCTTTCTCTCTCTTTTCAACGATATATATACACCAACGATGGTAATTCCTTCGCTGCCTCGATAATTACTTGCTCTCCTCCTCATCCTCCTCCTCCTCCTCTTTTTCTCTCTACCTCCCCGCATCTCTTCTCATCCACTGATAATCCTCAAGCTCCCATATATACATATATACATACACACACTATATAAAATCCACCCATAACCCACCCACTATCCTATATATCTTGCCTTTGTTTCTTTCCGAGGCTGCGCTTTGTCACCTTATTAGATTACAGTTAGCTGCGAAACGTTGCGTGAAATATGAGTACAGGAGAGGTAAAAGGGGTGGATGGCTGGTGGTGGTAGCTGGAAAGAGGAAAATATTTCTCGAGATTAACGCCTCGGCTATGTATACTTGGGTGAATGTCGCGCGTGTATATGTGTATGTGTGTGTGTCTACGTGTACTTTTATACCAATACCCCTACTTTTAACGTTGCTGCTGCTACTACTACTACTACTACTACTACTACTGCTAGCTGGGATGGGTTTTGGTATGCCCTGTAATTCCGTGAGAGACGCGAGAGAAACCTGGGGCTTTCTAGTATAGCCCGTACATTACTCGGCTGCTTCTCTTTTTGAACGATAAGAAAAGACTTCGGCTTCTCTACCTCTCTCTTACTCTCTCTTTCTGTCTCTCTTCCGTTATTATTCATCTGCGAAAGTGGCGGAGTTACGTGCCATGGTGTCACAGAGAATTTTAGCTGCTTGACTTTTATTTTTCTTTTTTCTTTTTTCTTTTTTTTTTACTTGTATTTTTTATTTTTTACGGCTCAACGTTTCACGGGCTTAATGTGTTATATTTTTTTTTTATTAAGTTTATGTAGTAGAAACTTTTTGATTATTATTAAATGAGTTTTTTTTTATTTATTTTTGTTTTAGAAAGATAATTTTAATTATTTTATAATTAAATTTTTCAACTTGTGTCTGTAGAATAATACAATTCAACTTTAATATTTCTGTAAAAATCTAAAATTTTTTTTTTTCAATTTGTAAACAATCGCTCCTTATTTTTTAAACATAATATAATAATCACAGCTTGTAAATTCATTAACCATTAATCATCAAGACCGTAATACTCGTCCATTATCCAACTGCAAAAAAAACTAAGTTTTTCTCACCATTTCGCTACACACAAGAGCCACACATAATCGTTTAATTTACTACTCGCGTGCAGCACGAATCAGACATGAAAATATTTTATTTATTTTACTTGAAGTGTCGCTCGTTAACGTAATTCATTGTGAACATAGTATTTTTTTTTTTTTTTTTTTGCAAAATTTAAGTAGAGTTCGTGTACAATGTTTCAACGTTAAGAATCTTGTATAAGCTTAATAATTAAAAAAAACTATGTAAAAAATTAATTTTTCAAAAGAACAATATTTTAAAATTATGGCATTCTATAGCATGTAACACCTAATTTTAAAAATTAACTTTGAAACTTAATTACAACAAATATGTTCCTTACCCAACTCAGTTATCGCATTGATCGAGTACATAATATACTAGAATATACGTATACGCTTGTCGTACCTATATTCCCTTCCTCAATCTCAAACGTGATCGACCAAAAAAGATCCCAACTCATAGATTGCATTTTTTTTTTTAGTATGCATACGTCGTTATACACGTGTATACGCGTGTTGGACGTTGTTGAGGGGGAGAGTTATACTTCTTATCATTAGTCGTTGATCTTTCTGCATATAGATTTTGCGTCAGAGTAGAAGTACAGTTGTTACAACCTGTTATTACAACGCCTGCGCATGACTTTAGTTTGAAATCAAAAGGTTTGACGTATATATACTGTGTAGGCATTGTTTTATGTCTCGAATTTTAAAAGAGAGATGTTTGAATGGTTTATTGCGGAATTTGATTGCTTGAATTACAAAGGTGGTTTAGGGGTTGAAGAAGGAATGTATGAAATAAATAGTTAGTGGCTTTTTTTAGAATTGTTGTATAATTGAAATTTAAAATAAAAAAATTCAAAATAGATAGAATAATTAATGAAAATTCGTTGAATCTAGATAGATATGCCAAATCAACGATAAATTCCTAGCGTTCAATTAAGCCAATTATTTGAATAATTTAAACCAATCAATGAATCCAAACATTTTCCAACCGAACACCTCTAAAAAAAAGTAACATACAAAAAAAAGAAAATAAAATATACACACAAACACTTATACAACACAAGCCACCATAGAATCCGAAAGCAAACGAGTATACGATTCGCATTCATTCATTAATTCCACGCATAACGCGCAATATATCTCGCCTTTCCCTCCCCTCCTCCTACCCTTCCGCAATGTCTCTCCTATTTACGAAAACCACTGTACCGTCCCATCACATATATACCAGTTCTTCCCTCCTTCAACCCTCATAGCCGGAATTTAAATTCCCGCGCTCTCTCTCGCGCGAAACAATGCCAGGCAGTATTCTGGTTCGCTCACTCGTTCGAGCCATCACGTTCTCGGCCAAATGAATTTCGAATTAATACATTTCGTCGCGCGCTTGCTCAGTCGACAGATACAACCGGAAATTTTCCCCATGACGCTTTAGTTCCAGAGGATATGCCATCCTTTTGCACACGTTTCGCTTGTGTATATTTCGTTTCGATTCGTCTGGTTTGTGGTGTGACCTGTGCTTGATCAAGCACATTTCTTTTTTTTTTCCAATGATTGTAGATAGTGTATTTGTGTTTGATTGAAATAGGTTAGGATATTTGAAATTATTGGGATGGATATTAAAATAATTATTTATTTTTGTTTTAAGATTAAGAAAAAGTAATTTTAATAATCGTGAAATTTATGTGAAAAATAAGCTAATTTTTGTGAATCTCTGGACAAGATATATGAACTCTTCATTTTGTTAAAAGATTAATTTTTGCGTGGAAAATACGGAAAAAGTTTCTTTTGTGACTTTTTTTTTTTGTTGGAATTGCTGTCAACGCTGGAGTCGGCAGCAAGTGCCAAAGAAAACTTGGTGGGCGACGCTCAGCAGAATAAAATAAACTTGTGCGAAACATCGAGAGAGCGAGAGAGAGAGAGAGAGAGAGAGAAAGAGAGAGAGAGAGAAGTCAGGGGCGCGTGCCAAAAGCATTATTCGGTTTAATTTCACTAAGAGAAGCTTTCATTACGATTAAAATTCTCGCGCGCTCTCTTTTCACCTCGATTCGTCTTACTGTTTTAGGTTTATGAAAAATAAGCTATGCTTATATCTTTTATTAACTGTTCTATTTAACATTTTTTTTTTGTATTGATATTGATTTATTAAAATTTTTATAATTTTGATTATCACCAAACATGAATATTCTTATTTGATCATTTGCATTTTTTTGAATTTGATAAAAAATAATACTTTACATTTTGATAAGATTATCTTGAAATTAATTTTATTGTGTGGAAACAAATAAATTTAAGCATTTTTACAACAAAACGTATTTTTTACGTTTTTTAATTAAAATTATACGCTACACGAAGAATTATATTCACTCTTGATGATATCACTTGCTTTTTCTGCAATCATAATAGTGGGTCCATTGGTATTTCCTCTCATAAGTGATGGCATTATCGAAGCATCAATTACCCTTAATTTCTTAATTCCATAAACTTTCAATTCTGCATTAACAACAGCTTGAGGATCCCATTTAGGTCCCATTTTGCAAGTACCAACTGGATGGTATCCGGTACCTGTATTGGTTTTTAATACACAAATATAATAATTTAGACTGTCATATGGAAAACCTTTACAAAATTCCATGGGTTCTTCTTTCCATCCTCTGCTTGCAAAAGCTCTTGTTTTGAATATATTATTTAGCATTTTAATACCAGTAATAGTAGTTGTAATATCTTGAGGATGAGTTAGATAATTCAATTGTATAAGTGGTGGACTCCAAACAGGATTAGTTTTATTTAACTTAACCCATCCAACACTTTTTGGTGTTAAAAGTGTCACTGACAATGATATCCTATTGTAATATGAGTAAGGGAAATGTCCAAGATATGCACCAGTTTTTTCATCAACTGTTTGTCCATTAATACTTATTTGAATGTCGGCAACACCTGGAAGAGTTTCGTAAGGTGTTTGATAATGCGCTACTGTACTACCAACTCCGAGAGATGATATTCTACCCTCGTGAGTGTTCAACCAGTACAGAATATCAGTCTTTACACCTTCAATGTCTGATACTACTTTTGAGCTATTATCTGGTGTAACTATATGTGAAACAACATTAATGTGATCGACCAAATTTCTTCCAACACCAGGTGCTTCTTGAACGATATCAATGTTTGCTTCTTTGAGTTCGTCAGCTGGTCCAATACCAGATAACATTAATAATTTAGGTGTATCATAAACTCCAGCCGAAACAATAACTTCTTTTTTGGCTAATACTTGTTTCGTTTCATTTGTTTTTAAATCAACATATTCAACACCGTAAGCTGTTTTATTAGCATTAATCAAAATTTTAACAACTTGAGCTTCCGTTTTGATCGTCAAATTCTTCCTCTTTCCACGAATTGGTCTTATGTAAGCACTATTTGCACTTCTTCGAGCTCCGTGAATATTGGTATGCTGTAATGCTGCTACACCAATAACGTTTGATCCAGCGTTGTAATCAGCCCATTTAAGACCTAATTCTTGGAAGGCATCATACAATATATTGTTAGTTTTATCATGGAATGGAGGTAAATCAATAGTCAAAGGTCCACCTACTCCATGGCTTTCCGGATGAGTAATAACCAACTATAATAATAATAATAATAATATATTAGTTACTATATTTTGTTAGATTTATAAAAAAAAAGAAAAATATTTATCCATACCTTAGGATCTCTTGCATCTTCAGCTTTTTTAAAGTAAGGTAAAACTTCTTCATAACTCCATCCTGGATTTCCTAAATTAGCCCAATGATCGTAATCTTGTCTTACACCTCTTGCATACCACATACCATTTGTGGAACTGCTACCACCAAGTACTCTTCCACGAGGCTGTGGACATCCGTTATTTGGATCTCCAACGCAAGCAAAAGGTTCTGGTTGTGTTCTGTATGCATAATCAATAGTACTACCCGCAAGCATAAATGACAATGAAGGCACAGAAGCGATAATTGGTTCTTCGCCTCCTGCTTCTAATAGTAATACCTGTAAAAATTATTAAATTAGTATTTTGATATTATTTTATCTATTTTTCCCCAATCATTCGTTTATTATATGTTTTAAGACCTTACCTTCCACTTTTTGTTTTCAGTCAATCGATTTGATAAAACGCAACCAGCGCTACCGCCACCAACTATTACGAAATCATATTCGTTTTCAATTTCATCAATCTGTTGCTTTTGACCAAATTTATCTTCATAAGAATAACCTAAATATTGTACCAAAAATGCATAAAATGCCAACACTTGTGGTTGACATCCAGCGTACGTAGAATTGGCGGTGCAAACATTTGTGCCACCACCCCCTGCTGGCATCCACACCATGACTTTTACTTTTTAATTTTTTTTTTTTTATTAAATTTTAATTTTTACTGGTTCCAATTGAAACTGTAAGATGGATACAATACAACTGAAAACGAAACAGATTTCTTTCAATTATGCATTATCTTATATTTGATTATGATGATTATCGTCACGTATTATTAATCATAATATTTTAATGTGAATTGATTTTTTTTATAAATATCGCAGACTTTAGATAAATACAATGATACTTCCTTTAAAAAATAAGATAAAGAATGCATTCTGGTAGAAAATATTTAGTCTCTTAAGAAACAAACAAACAAACACAATATTTAAATTTTTATAAAATAGAAAAAATTACGACTATCAATTGAACAAACAAACTGGTATATTATTACTAGCTTCCATTTAAAGTAACACGCATACATTTGTTAAATTTTATTCTATTTAGTTTTAAGTAACGCACATTGTATAGAGAAAATCACAATTTAATATCATTTTTATTATTATTTTTGATTTAATTGAAAAAATTATTTAGATTTCGAGAATTTCACTTTAAAAAATTACAATTCACAGAAGTTGATGAATTCGCATTAATTATTTTACTGTAGAGTAACACTTTCTCTTAATTTAAATACAATGCTTAATACTTATAATTATGATTTATCATGCTATAAATGAATATTTTTTTTAAGAAAAAAAGACCAAGACTGAAGAAACTTGTAAATAGTATTATTTCTTGATAATTGCAATTATAAGCTAAAATAATATAGAAATTAAGATAATGTAGGTATAAAGAAAATATTAATCTCAAAATAACTTCAAAATTATAAAGAATAACAAAAAGTTATAAGCCAAGTCTTTTTTACTGTTCTACGTGTTCAAAATTTTTCTGTGTTTTTAATTAAATTATTCTAGTCTTGTAATATTTTATTAAATTTTTAAAATTCAAATCATTATTATAATTAAGTCTGTTTATTTGGTGATTGGTTTTTTTTTTATTATAATACAAAATAATTCTTTACATTTTGATAAGTATATCTTTAAGGAAATTTTATTGAATGGAAGAAAATAAATGTATGTTTATTTACTACCAGATGTATCATTGACTTTTTTAATACGATTGTATTTTAAGAGTATATCTTTTTTATAATATCACTTGCTTTTTCGGCAATCATAATAGTTGGAGCATTGGTATTTCCTCTCGGAACTGTTGGCATTATTGAAGCATCAATAACTCTTAAATTTTTAATTCCGTATACTTTTAATTCGGAATTAACTACAGCTAACGAATCATTAGCTGGTCCCATTTTACATGTTCCGATGGGATGGTATCCAGTTTGAGTATGAGTTTTTAAAACGCAAATATAATAATCTCGACTATCATATAGATAATTCTTACAATTGTCCATTGGTTCTTCTTTGAATCCTCTGTCTTTAAAAACTTTTGTTTTAAATAAATTATTTAATATCTTAATACCGGCAATAGTAGTATTGATATCACGAGCATCCGTAAGATAATTAGCATAAATGAGAGGTGGACTCCATACGGGATTAGTTTTATTCAATTTCAATTCTCCGACACTTTTAGGGGTTAAAAGGGTTACTGCAATTTGTAATTTATTATAATACGAGTAAGGAATGTATGATAAAGATTCGTTGGTTGTTTCATTCCACGTCATTGCTGTTATACTTGTCTGAATGTCAGGAACCCCTATAAGAGTTTCATAAGGAGTTTGATAATATGTCACAGTGCTACTGATTCCATGACCTGATACTGGACCTTCATGAGTATTTAACCAGTACAAGATATCAGCTTTTACGTCATCTAGATCAGCTACTGATACTGCTGATCTACTGTCCATTGAAATTCTGTGTGAAACCACAATTATATGATCGACTAAATTTTTCCCAACTCCAGGTAATTCGTGAACAATATCAATATTTGCTTCTTTAAGTTCGTCAGCTGGTCCTATACCTGACAACATTAATAATTTTGGGGAATCAATAACTCCACCTGATACAATAACCTCTTTTTTAGCAAATACTTCTCTCGTCACATTTGTTTTTAGATCAAAATATTTGACTCCATACGCTTCTTTTTTATCCTTATTTATCAAAATTTTAATAACTTGAGCTTGCGTTTTGATGATCAAATTGTTTCTTTTTCTACGAATCGGTTTAATATAAGCGCTATTAGCACTGCGTCGAGCTCCATGAATATTGGTGCGTTGTAATGTTGCTGTACCAATGACACTTCCTCCAGTACTATAATCAATATTTTTAAAACCTAACTCTTCAAAAGCATTTATTATTATCTGTCCATTTTTATCTTTGTATGGAGGCAAATCAACAGTCAAGGGCCCACCTACTCCGTGGCTCTCTGGATGAGTTGAGACGAGCTGTCAAAACATAAAAGCTTTAGAAATTAACTTTTACTTCAATAATTAAAAAAATGTAAATAGTTCTTTACCTCAGGGTCTCTGGCATCTTCAGCTTTTTTGAAATATGGTAAAACTTCATCATAACTCCATCCTGAATTACCAAGACTAGCCCAATGATCATAATCATGTCTTACACCTCTTGCATACCACATACCATTTATGGTACTGCTACCACCAAGTACTTTACCACGTGACCAAGCACATGAGTTACCTTTATTTGCAGCACAAGCAAATGGTTCTGGTTGTGTTTGATATGCATAATCTATGCTACTTCCTGAAAGCATAAAACCTAATCCAACTGCATCCGCGATAATTGGTTCTTCACCTCCTGCTTCTAATAACAATATCTGCAAAATCGATTAAAGTAGTATTTTTGTTTTATTTCATCTATTTGAATTCTAAAGAAGTCATTTATTTATTTTTTATCCTTAAAGTAAATATTCTCAAATCACAACCTTAAAATCCTCTATTTCACTTAGTCTGTTTGAGAGAACACAACCAGCGCTTCCACCACCAACGATTATGAAATCATAATCAGTTTTTTCGTCTTCAATTTTATTTAGTTTTTCGTTACTACTAAAAGGCTCATCGTAGGAATAACCTAAATATTGAACCAAAAATGCTATTAAAGCTATGCTTTGCGGTTGACAAACACTTGATGTAGAATTAGCGGTACAAGATGTAAACCGACTACTTGGAACCCACGACATAATAGTTAAACAAGAGATTCCGGCTGGAACGATTGGGAAAAAAACAATACGTTCAATTATTAACGATCAAACTTTAAGTTAACAAACACAGGCACACGTTATAAATGTTCAGTTTTTAACGCATTCAGCACTTGACACATTGACTGGACTCAAGATGCGACGTGAACGCGATGACAGACTAACGAGACACGGTTAGGCTACGCGAGTGGATGTCTAAACGCGTCCGACTAGTTGGAGCTTAGCAATGAGTGTATTGTTGCACAATAGTATGCGCGCTAAGTTGGGGAAAACTGTCACTGCGTAACCACTGCCAAAGTCAAGCCTGTGTAGAAAAAAATTCCTCGCAGGTTGACATGGTCTTTAAAATTTAATATTTTTTCTGAATTTCCGAAATTTTTAGGTTATAAATGAAACGTTAAGATTAATTCAAGACAACTAAATATGAAAACTGGTTTATTCTTTTTAAGTACATTAAATTGTTGCTATTTGTAGATATTATTGATACATATTGTTAAGCATAATATTTTTATCTGGATTAATTTTTCAATAAATATCGCAGATTTTAGATAAATAAGATGATAATTCAAGTAAATAAAACAAGGAAAAAAGTATATAGCATATAGAAAAAATATCGAACTCTGCTTGTAGATTTTAATCAATGAATTTTCATACAAAAATAATTTTATGCATTTCAACATTTAAATGTAGTATATCAATTGTAATAAAGAGTTTCAAGAGTATTCCTTTTTTATGATGTCACTGGCTTTTTCTGCAATCATAATAGTTGGAGCATTTGTATTTCCTCTCGGAACTGTTGGCATTATTGAAGCATCAATTACTCTTAAGTTCTTGATTCCATATACTTTTAATTTGGAATCAACTACGGCTAACGAGTCATTAGCTGGCCCCATTTTACATGTTCCGATGGGATGATATCCAGTTTGTGTATGAGTTTTTAAGACGCAAATATAATAATCTCGACTATCATATAAATAATTCTTACAATTGTCCATGGGTTCTTCTTTGAATCCTCTGTCTTTAAAAACTTTTGTTTTAAATAAATTGTTTAGTATCTTAATACCGGCAATAGTAGTATTAATATCACGAGCATCCGTAAGATAATTAGCATATATAAGAGGTGGACTCCATATGGGATCAGTTTTATTCAATTTTAACTCTCCAAAACTCTTTGGAGTTAGTAGAGTTACTGACATTTGTATTTTATTATAATACGAATAAGGAATATACGATAAAGCCTCGTTAGTTGTTTCATTCCATGTTATTGCTGTTATACTTATTTGAATGTCAGGAACTCCTGGAAGAGGTTCATAAGGAGTTTGATAATAGGTTACAGTGCTACCAATTCCATGACCTGATAATGGACCCTCATGAGTATTTAACCAATACAAGATATCAGCTTTAACGTCATCTAAATCAGCTACTAATACTGCTGATTTACTGTCCATTTTAATTTTATGTGAAACCACATTTATATGATCGACTAAATTTTTTCCAACTCCAGGCAATTCATAAATAATATTAATATTTGCTTCTGTAAGTTCATCAGCTGGTCCTATACCTGACAACATTAATAATTTTGGGGAGTCAATAACTCCACCTGATACTATAACCTCTTTTTTAGCAAGTACTTCTCTCGTCACATTTGTTTTTAGATCAAGATATTTTACTCCGTAGGCTTCTTTACTGTCTTGATCGATTAAAATTTTAATAACTTGAGCATATGTCTTTATAATTAAATTATTTCTTTTACGACGAATTGGTCTTATGTATGCGCTATTAGCACTACGTCGAACTCCGTGAATATTGGTATGTTGTAATGTTGCTGTCCCGATGACACTTCCTCCTGTACTATAATCTATCTTTTTAAGACCCAACTCTTCAAAAGCATTTATTATTATTTGTCCATTTTCATCCTTGTATGGAGGCAAATCTACCGTCAAGGGTCCATCTACTCCGTGGCTTTCTGGATGAGTTGAAATAAGCTATTGAATAAGAATAGTTTTAATGAAAAAATTTTATTTTATCAAAAGAAATATATAAAAATAACAATTTCTATACTTCATGATCTCTTGCATCTTCAGCTTTTTTAAAGTAAGGTAAAACTTCATCATAACTCCATCCTGGATTTCCTAAATTAGCCCAGTGATCGTAATCTTGTCTTACTCCTCTTGCATACCACATCCCATTCGTAACACTACTTCCACCAAGCACTTTTCCACGTGCCCAAGCACATGAATTACCTTTATTTCCAGCACAAGCAAAAGGTTCTGGTTGAGTTTTGTATGCGTAATCAATATTGCTTCCTGATAGCATATAACCCATTGCAGGAACATCAGCAATAATTGGTTCTTCACCTCCTGCTTCTAATAACAAAATCTGTAAAATATAATGAAGAAAAGTATTTGTTTTATTTTACCTATTTAAATAAGTAATTAATTTTTTGAAAATAAATACTTTTCAATTGTACCACCTTTAAATCCTTTACTTCACTTAGTCTATTTGATAGAACACAACCTGCGCTTCCACCACCAACGATTATAAAATCATAGTCAGTTATTTCATCTTCAATTTTATTTAGTTTTTCGTTATTACTAAAAGGTTCATCGTAAGAATAACCTAAATATTGTACCAAAAATGCTATAAAAGCTATGCTTTGTGGTTGACACACACTTGATGTAGAATCTGCAGTACAAGATGTATAGCGACTGCCTGGAACCCACACCATAATTTAAAAATTTTAATTTTTTCTTAATTTTTAAAATTTTTAGGTTATGAATGAAACGGTAAGATGAAACTCAAGGCAACTAAAAATGAAAAAAGATTTCTTCTTCTTAAAGTACATTAACATGCTGCTATTTGTAGTTATTATTGATATATGTTGTTGATCATAATATTTTTATCTGGATTGATTTTTTAATAAATACCGCAGATTTTAGATAAATAAGATGATAATTTAAGTGGATAAAAAAAAGATGGAATTTTACCAAACATACCGAACTTTTTAATGAAGAAAATAAAGACATTCTAATTTTTATTGATCAATGGAAATGGAGATTGTTAGTCTTGATTAATTAATAATAACATTCATTTAAGTACACACGTGTTCAAAAAATTCGATACAAATTCGTTTAGAGTTTCTTGAAATTCAGTAATTTTTTTAACGGTTAAATCAATTAATTATTTTGTTTGATAGGATTAAAATAAAAAATATCATTTAGAAAAATTTCAAATATTTTATTTAGACTTTAATTAAGTACATATTTATATATCATACTACTGTAGAATAACTCTACCTGTACATTTTAATATATGAATTGTTACATAAAAGTAATTTTATACATTTAAGCATCTTAATATATTAAACCAATTTTAATGAAAAGTTTTAACAGTACACTGTGTTTTAGGGTATTCCTTTTTTATGATGTCACTTGTTTTTTCTGCAATCATAATAGTTGGCGCATTTGTATTTCCTCTTGGAACTGTTGGCATTATTGAAGCATCAATTACTCTTAAGTTTTTGATTCCATAAACTTTCAATTCTGAATCAACTACGGCTAACGAATCATTAGCTGGTCCCATTTTACATGTTCCAATTGGATGAAGTCCAGTAGAAGTTTGAGTTTTTAGAACGCAAGTGTAATAATTTTGACTGCCATACGTATAATTTTTACAGTTATCTATAGGTTCTTCTTTAAATCCGTTTCTTTTAAAAACTGTTGTTTTAAATAAATTGTTTAATATCTTAATACCAGCAATGGTAGTATTAATATCATGATCATGAGTTAGATAATTAGCATAAATAAGTGGTGGACTCCACATAGGATCAGTTTTATTCAATTTTAATTCTCCAACACTTTTAGGGGTTAATAGAGTTACTGTAAACATAACCTTATTATAATAAGAGTATGGAGTATACTCTAAAGGTTCGTTACTTGTTTCATTATATAATCTTCCGGTTATACTTATTTGAATGTCAGGAACTCCTGGAAGAGGTTCATATGGAGTTTGATAATACGTGACTGTACTACTAATTCCATGACCTGATACTGGACCCTCGTGGGTATTCAACCAATATAAGATGTCATTCTTCATATCTTCTATACTTGCTGTTACTGTTGATCTTTTATTTGGTGTAACTAAATGAGAAAGAACATTAATATGATCATATAAATTTTTTCCAACACCAGGTGCTTCTAAAATAATATCAATGTTTGCTTCTTTGAGTTCATCAGCTGGTCCTATACCAGACAACATTAATAATTTTGGAGATTCAATACTTCCTGATGAAATAATGACTTCTTTTTTGGCCAATACTTGTTTAGTTAAATTTGTTTTTAAATCAACATATTCTACTCCATAAGCTGTTTTATTTTCATCAATTAAAATTTTAATAACTCGAGCTTGCGTTTTAACTGTCAAATTCTTCCTCTTTCCACGAATCGGCCTTATGTAAGCACTATTCGCACTTCGTCGAGCTCCGTGAATATTGGTATGTTGTAATGTTGCTGTACCAATGACATTTCCACCTGAATTGTAATCAATCTTTTTAAGACCTAATTCTTCAAAAGCATCTATTATTATCTGTCCATTTTCATCCTTGTACGGAGGTAAATCAACTGTCAAGGGACCACCTACATTATGGCTCTCTGGATCAGTTGAAAGAATCTGTTAAAAAAAAGTTTAAGGAATTAATTTTTACTTCAATAATTGAAAAAAAAAATATAAATAGTTCTTTACTTCAGGATCCCTTGCATCTTCAGCTTTTTTGAAATATGGCAAAACATCATTATAACTCCATCCTGGATTACCAAGACTAGCCCAGTAATCATAATCATGTCTTACACCTCTTGCATACCACATTCCATTTATGGTACTACTGCCACCAAGTACTTTACCACGTGGCCAAGCACACGAGTTACCTTCATTTGCAGCACAAGCAAAAGGTTCTGGTTGCGTTTGGTAAGCGTAATCGATACTACTGCCCCAGTATATTAGTGCCAAGGGAGGAACATCAGCGATAATTGGTTCTTCACCTCCAGCTTCTAATAACAGTATCTTTAAAAACAATAAAATTCGTATTTTAATTTTATTTAATTAATTTAAAAAAATAAAATAGATATCTTTTAAAAATACTACCTTAAAGTCATTTCTTTCACTTAATCTGCTTGCAAGCACACAACCAGCACTACCACCACCAACAATTATAAAATCATAATCATCTTGAATCTTATCTAATTCTTTGTTATTATTATAAGGATCGTCATAAGAATAACCTAAGTATTGAATTAAAAATGCGACGAAAGTTAATGCTTGTGGTTGGCAATTACTTAATGTAGAATTTGCAGTACACGAATCAAATCGACTACCTGGATCCCACACCATATTTAAAAAAAAAAATTTCTCTTATGATTGTAAAGTTTTTTAATATTAATCAAAACGCTAAGATGAATTTAAGACAACTACAAATAAAGAACAGGTTCTTTCTTTTAACTGAATTTTATCGTATTGATCATAATAGTGATTATTGTTACAAATTTTTGATCATAATATTTTAATTTGGATTGACTTTTTGATAAATGTAGCTCATTTAACATCGACAAGATGATAAGATAAAAAGTATTTAAGATAAAAGGTTCATTGTGTTAAATGTATTAAAGTTAACGAACTAAAAAATTTTTTTTATTACGCACATTATTCTCATCAAACATTCAACAAGTACATTTCCATGTTTTGCTGCTCATTCAACTTTTTTTTTATTCATCAGTAGTTTTACTCGAAAAAATTTGTTATTGAAATATAAAGACAGCTACTTTAACTTAATAAAAGTAAATCATTACTAAAATACTTTAGAGACATAAGTTCTCCCTCATTCATATACTTTTAGCTAGTGTATCGAAACTAAAATAGACTAAAGTTATAATAGTTAATTCGTACTCTAAAACACTTTATCTTTTATGATTCAAATTGTAACATTTCAGAACTCGCTTTTTCTTTCATATTTAAAATTTCAATCCTCACCGATGTTCACAAATAAAAATAAATTTTTTATAATCCAAACTTTACAGTTTTACTGCAACATAAATCAAAATAAACAAACATAAATACATGTAAAACTACATTTAAAGAAAAAAATAAAAAGCTTTAGTTCAAGTACAGAGAAACTACGAGATCAATCGATGTATATATATATATAGCTTCACGAAACTCTCTTTTCGGAAAGACCAATCGTGTACTTGCTAATCCTACGATTAATCCCACGTGCCATGAATTCCTATTATATATAGGTACCTCACACACACACACATACACAAAAACCCTACCTCTACACACATATAGAGAAACGTCACACTGGTTCATCGAGTAGTGCTTTCAGTTCAGCATAGAGCAGCATTCATGCTAATTCTCAGTATATACGAACTCACTCACTCACTATATATGTGGAGTGTTTCCGCTTCTGAGAGTCCTGGGTATATATACCCGAAAAGCCTCGATGCCTCGGTAGTCTCACAGAACAGCCTCGATGACGGCGTGTGTTATATTTGGCTGAAAAGGGGTGGGAAGGGAGGGAAGTGCAATGTAGGAGGAGGAGGAGGACTATTTTATCGATTTGTAGTCGAGGGTTATATAGTGGAAGTAGCCGAGCGTAGTCAAGAGAGGAGAGAAGGGTGGGAGGGAGGGGGAAGGGTATAGGTATATACATAGTGAGAGATAGGCACTATGGATTTTAGGAGGGGGGGGGGGGTGTATTGGTAATCGTGGTTGTAGAACTGTTATGTATATATGTATGTGGGTGGGTACGAAGATTTCAGGTCGAATGAATCGAATTGTACCGATAGAGAGAGAGAGGAGGCTTTTCAGAAGCTGAAGAAGCGGGGTGGAGAAGGGAAGGGTAGTAGAGGTGTATATGTATCCTTAGAATACGAACGGCTGTGTATGCATGCGGAATACGAAATTTTTCTCTTGTATTTCAGGTAAAGGGAATGGGGGGGGGGGGTATATGCATCGTACGTTGGAAAATTACAGGATAAAGAGAAAATACCCTATGGTAAACCTGTGCTTACTATATGTATACCTTATATATTGTTCAAAAAAGCAGAAATTTAAATATTATCATAAAGAAAATAAAGGGTTTTTTTTTCTAAATGAAGCTGGGAATAATAACAATTTTAAATCGAAGTTGATTTTTATAATATTTGTTGTACTATGATCAAAAACGATTATTTTTATTTTTATAGTGATTGGAAATATTTTGTATAGCTTACCATTAAATATCATAACAATAATAATAAAAAAAGCATCTTATACAAAGTTTAATACAAATATTTCGTTTTAATGTATATATATATATAAAAACAGGCTTAGAAACTAGACTATACATATAATACACAATAAAGCTTATCTTTCTCTAACTATGGATATTATCCCCATTTGTTCCATGCCTTTGACTTGCTCCTCTACTCGATTACATAGTCCTATCTAAGTCTACTACTAAAGCAAAGAGGATATTACCCATCCCCTCCCCCCCTTTTCCTCTTAAGGTCGGGAAAAGCCTATCAAATAATCGGACTTGATGAACTCTGTGGAGTAAGACTCGTGGTTAAGATTCTATCAGAACATTGTCGTTCATGTCTTGAGACTTAGAACAGAACTAAGAAGAGGATATATGTCATCACTATAGAGTTGTTGGAATTCTAATGGAACAAGATCTTTTTTTTTTTTTTTTTGATTATGATAATAGTTTGAGTGATTGTAGTTTATGGGAATACAAGTTATAGAATAAGGATTATTAAATATGAATTTGTTTTGATTATCTTTTGAATCATTTTAATTTATGATATTTTACAACAAACCGTAAGTCATTAGTGATAACAAACTTTTCTAGAAATGTGTATGTATATATATATATATGCTTATATATAATCTTTAAAAGATAATGTTAAAACTATTTTGAAATTCAGTCAAGTTTGAGAGAATTATATTTGAAGGTGGGATTACGATGATCATGACGGTGGAAATGAAATAGATAGATAACAATTAAAAGTTATAAGTAGGTTTCTCCGTTTCTTAAACGAATGACTATACTACTTGAATGAAATGAGGATTTTGAAGATGAACTCTCTTTCGCTCTCTTACTATTATATATTTAGATTCCTTAGAAGAAGAAGATGAAGAAGAAGAAGATTGAGAAATATAATTTTTGATAATAAGATGCGAATTTAACGGTGATGAAAATCTTAGATAATTTGTAAGTAGTTATTAAAATTTTAGGCGGTATTTAATAAATTTTTTAAAATAAATCTTTGAACAATAATTAATGCAACTTACATAATTTTATCATCTACTATAAATATAATCACGAAAAATACTAATACAAAATCATTTCACATTACTAAAACATTATTTAAAAACAAAATCCTCGCATACAAAAAACTCTTATTCTCGATGACGCTACGAACGAAGGAAAAAAAAATATACGATAAGAGCAAGAGAGAAAGAGGAAAGCCAAGTAGCTTCGAAAAAGTGCCGAACTATCAATGCAAGACTCAAGGTTCAAAATACGCAAGGCTGCATTTTCCAGAAGAAAACCATCTAAAAAAAAAGGCAAAGAAAATAAAAAGAGAGAAAGGGCTTCCCAAACGAAACAAACTCTGCAAGAAGAAAAAGGGAGGTAGGAAAGAGAGAGAAAGAGAGAGGCTGTACAGTAGCTCTGTACAACGGAAGAGTTTTCGGAAGAGCTGTTGGTAGACTGAAGCAGAGAGAAATAAAAAAAAAAAAAAGAGCGAGGGAGGGGGATGAATTCTTGGCAGCGGGCCTCGATTCTAGAAAAGAGAGGCTGGCATCCATTTACGTGAAGCAGAGAGTATGAGAAAGAGTTGGGAGAGGCGCATGACACCTCGAGAGATATATCGGCTGCTACTGCTACTACTGCATCCCTATATACGAATTGAATCGAATGTTCCTGCGTCGCCACTGTTATACTATATCGCCATCGGGCTACGAGCAAAAACATCAATGAGCAAAATAGAACATTGGTGATCGATGCCTTCAGAAGACTGGGATCGTTGCTTGTTGTAGGGATGAGGGAGAGAGAAAGATTTTCGCGAAATTTATTGGTAAGAGAGCTATATAGATGCTGCTGCTGCTGCCAGCTAGCAGTTTGTTCCTTTTAGACAGCTCGAGGCTTCTCTTTTGGATTACTATATACTAAAGGCGCGTGTGTGCGGTATACGCATGATGTTACTGCTTTGCTTGCGATTGCATATGGGATAAGGAGTGACGTGTGCATATAACGAGAAAAGTTGGTATTGAGAATCGGAATGAAAGTTAGAGTATTCGATGTAGATTTTTATTTATTTTTATTTTTTTTTTAATGATTTGTTTTGTATGTGCCCCTGAGGATATGATTACCGTATATGCTAATGATCGATAATTGACATTTTTTTTCTTCTTAAATATAAGTTTTTCATTCGCACTTGTGTATGATTCACACAAGATATTATGTAATATTTTAATAAGAAGAAAAAGGTTGACATTATTCATTTAATTTGCTCTTGAGAAAAGCTCGAAGTTGACATACAGTATATAAAACATACAAGTCTCAAGAATAAAGAGTACCTTTGGTTATTCCACATATATTTTCTTACCATTTGCTTTTTTTTCATTTTTCATCGGTCAATTCGCAATGACAACGAAAGCTAGAAGAGTAAAAAGAAAAGATATAAAAGGTGTTAGTCCGTGAAAAAAAAATCAATACACGCAAGTGAGAGCACGAAAAGCTCTTATCCGTTTTTCCAATCTAATAAACTCTTCTCTCTTTCTCTCTCTCTCTCTATATTCTGTTGTAGTAGTAGTGTCTGCTTCTATCAATTCTATGCGTTGTGCCTATATCGAGTTAACTGTATGTATGTGTATATGTGTATGTGTGTATGTGGAGAAGGGTAGAAACAGAGAGAGAGATAGAGATAGTGATGGAAAGAGGTAAGGGGAGGGGATTTCTCGGGAAACCTCAAGAATTTCATTATGAGCACTCGACATTTGGCCTCGTTGTTGGTACCAGAGTTGGTGTTATAACGGTGATAGGTTACCGATGACTTGCATGTCCGCAAAGCTTTCTCTCTTTTTTCTCCCTCTATATATGTCTGTCGTCAAACTTTTTTTTCTTTTTGCTTCTTGATACGCTTTATCATTTTTATTTTGTTTTTGTTTGCTCGTATCGATATCGTCGCAGATTTTTTTTACTTATTTGTTCATTCATTCATTTATTTTTTAGAATTTAAAGCAGCTTATTGAAAACAAATAATTAATATAAATATTCCATTGATTATTATTATTATCTTTACACACAGATAATCAAAACATTATTCTGAATCGATGACGAAGTATAAACTCTCGATATATAAGTTCATAATAATTATTCAAGAATACCAAGTTAACTATATACATCGATATGCCAAGATATCGTGCAATCTAAGTTATTTCCAAACTTGATCAGGAAAACGAAGAACAACGATTGGATGAACCAATCAATTTACCCATTCCCTTATATCTTAAATTTTCGTGTACTTCTCAAGAACAAACTAAACCTCTATTGAGAAATTCTCTTCTTCCTCCCTTCTCTCTCTCTTGAGAGATGATGCTTTGCCAAATTTTGTGGTAGGACAGGGCTGTGGTTTATTATATATAAAATATAACTATAGCATAAACGATGCTGAGCTTTGCACAATAGTTTACGAGCTTTAGGTTAAACTTTTATTTTATTTGAAATATTTATACTTATTTTACAATAATATTTGCTTTAACTAAAAAAGAAATACTTTTATTGTTGATAATACAGTTTTTTAAGTATTACTAATAAAAAGAAAATAATAAAATAAATAAAAGTTGATGAATATTATTTTATGTTTGAATTAGTGCATGTTTTCGAGCGATAAGAATATACGGATTATATTGTCTGACTATGCTCGTCTGTTTCTACTGAAAATAGTTTTAATTATATTTTTACTCTAACAAATTTCTTTTTGTTGCACTTTGACCTTTTGAACTATATAAATAATCATAAAATATTATTACTAACAATACAATACATTTTTAAAAGTTTTAACTACAAAAAAAATATATAATATTATATAATTAATTTCAATACATAATTTTACCAACAAAATCCTATACTAACAACAACCCTAAAACCAAAAACTCTTAAGCCTCTCAAATTGACAATAGATTCCAACTTTTAATCATACTAATCTCACATAAAACAATGAAATCTGCATATTAACAAACTCATACAACATCCAAAATCCCTTTCCTCCCTCTAAAAAAGTCAAAAACATCGAGAAACAAGCACCTAACCACTCTATATAACACAAAGAAGTATAGCCCAATATACATAGTGTATAGAGAATCTCACGTTAGCGCATCTAGGGATCACAGGGAGAGTTAATCCCGAATATTACGGTTTTGGTACCAAACAAGAAGGCTTTAAGCTTCTACTTCTCGCGAGAACATCCGATGGATAATGAATCACGAACATTTATAGCATATACAGGGAAGAGAGAGAGACTCTCTCTCTTATACAAAATCTCCGTGGCTTTACTCGCGTTGCTATAATAGTTTACGTTTATTATTCTCGCGCTTCTACTCTTGTAATGCTGGGAGCCTTGCGTATAATAGCGTTGTTGCGAGAGCTTCTAAATTACAATTTAGTGGGAGTATATAGCTAGTACTGGCCTTCTGAATTCTGAATTAAAGAGGAGAGTTAGGATATATGTGCGAGCTCGTCGATTAGCGGCCTTTGTATGTGAGTGTGTTTGGGTTTTTGGATTATGAGATGAGATGGTGGGGTCGAGATGAGAAGAGTTGGTCTTTGTGGATGGGTTTTTTTAGGGAAATTTTAATAAAGTTGAGAAATTGGGTTATTGTGATATTGTTAAATGCGTTTTTGGTATTGTGGGTGTTATGGTGTTTTGGAAAAGTTTATGAGTTTATGAGTGAATTTTGGTTTATGATTGAAATGAAAAATTTCTTTTTATTGTATTGTTTTTGATGTATTATTAGAAATTTATAAAAAAATTTTATATAATCTATAATTATTAATTAAAACCTAATTAAGATAATGTTTTAATAATTTAATAATTTTATGTTTCAGGTGAGTTTCAATTTCTAAATTTGATCACATCTTTCTTTCGTAAGTTATAAGCTTAATATTTTATTATTTTTTCTTCTTATTTAAAATTTGTTACAAATCGATATAAAGTGTGATGTTTATGCTACTACAGTCAGCATAACAAAATTGTTAACATTCCAAAACGTAAAAATTTCTAAATCAATTTCTAATTTTGTTAGGCAACAAAGTTATTGGATATCACACAATCAATGAAATATATCAACTTTTTCCAAAAACAACAAACACGTATCACACAAACTTACTGGGCAAGATTTCTAGTCTTGTTTTTTTTACGTTCAAAATAAATTGATGGTACAAAAACAAGCTTACATCAAATCAAATACCTAAAATCAAAAAATTTAATCAAAAAACACAAATTTTATTTAATCAATCCCGTCAGCAGTTTTATTCACAATAACATCACTTTAAATAATTAAATGAAATCTTCTAATTTTATTATATTCCTTATAAAAATAATTCAAAATTTATCAACTAAAACAATAACCCTTTATTATCACACAAAAAAACCATCAACCTTAATCTTCAAATCCTTAAAAATTTTTTCAATTACATCCAAAAACACTTTCCATTACCCATCATCCACGATGAAAAGAAAACACACATACCCTACACACACACATCCTCACCTAAAAGAAAACAAGCAAACTTCAATTTTCATCGTCGTCACTAGAGAGAGAGCTTGTGCACTAGCTATATATATAACACATACACATAACCCTCCCTTTATCACCGTGATATTCCATCGGGCCTGTTGTCGCAGCGGAAAAGCCGTATTAACACAGCCTCTCTCTCTCACTCACTCTCTTCCTCTATATCCTCACAATCCGTCGACTGTAAACATCGCATAAATCCAGTGGCTGGCTTCTGGCACACGTGTGTGCTACTACTACTACTACTACTACTACTGCTACTGTCCTCTATATCTATCTATCTATCTCGTGTGACTTTGCCTACGTTATAGTACCTACGATCCCTGTGGATTGCTTTTGTCGGATTTACGCGAAAGTGACAGATGAGTATGTTTATGTATGTATGTATAGAAGTGTTTTTGTTTTATCTTATATCTCATTTTTCAGTCTCGTTTGTTTGTTTATGCTATTAAAAATTATTTATTTTTTATTTTTTTTAATTTTACTCTAAAGTTCATAAAGTCTACCTATATAAAAATTTCAAACTGCTTACTCCACCATAATTTCAATATAGTAGCAACCTTCGATAAAGATTGTCCCTCTTTCCTTCACAAAAACCATCCAATCATATCCTACACCCACCCACCTCCCATCAAAAAAAAAAAAAAAAAAAAAAGAAAAAATCTTATCTTGCATCCCATTTTCCTCATCTATAGCAAAGAAATCGATTAATCGCACCCAGTTTCATTCTCTCCTCCCTTTCTCTACTCCTTCTCTCTTATACTCGAGAATAAACGAGCATCAGAGTGACTATTGCCGGTCGGTAATTGAAAATTAAACTGTCTTATCTCTAACCTACCTCGCAGCAGCAGCAGCAGCAGCAGCAGTAGTAGTAGCAGCGAAAGCTTCTTTCCCCTTACCCCCACCCTTACGCGAGAAGAAGCTTTTCTATGTATATATATATATATATACATATATATATAACCGTTTCCCACCAGAGAGTGAATGGTTAATTTCCGTGAAAGTTTCAGGAACGAACGATATAGAGGGTAGGAAGGGGTAAGGAGAGGAAGAGGGGAAATGAATGCCGGCATTGATTGGTACACTCTAATCGGTTAGAGGATGGGGGTAGATAGATATTTCGGTTGTTAAGGCCAGTTTCTCGAAACTACTTCGGAATGGGTTGCTATGTTATCTTGAAACTTACTAGTACTACTACTGCTACTACTACTGCTACTGCTGCTGCTGTTGATAATGATGATGCCTGAGGCTGGTTTTCTCTTTCTTAAAAATTTTAGGAAATTTGAAGATGTATCCTATTAGGTATGTTAAATGTGAAATTTTGGGAAATGTTTGAATTATTGATTAATTATATTGATATTTTGGATAGCTATAAATATCATGATGATAATAATAAACAGGTTGATAAATAATTTAAAAAATTAATCAAATTTAATAATCAAATGAAAAAATAGGAAAGTTCAAAGTTACTTGATAAATTCAGTGAAAATTATCCTGACCTGGGTAAAATAATAATAAAAAAAACTTGTAAAAGAGAAAAAGATCGAGAAAAAGATAGTCAGAAGGCTAACGACTGCTCGTTCCATTGCTCGATGGAAGAAACGATTCTATCGCATTTCCTTCGTGTATACCACGAAGCAGAAAAGCTTCGCGCATGGATAAGAAGTAAGAAAAGAAAAAGAGGTAAGGGAAATTGAGTCTCCTGCCTGAGGGCTTGGTGATTATCATTTGAAGTGACGTTGTGGTCGAAGTCTTTCTTTCTCTCGTCTCTTTTAAAAAGTAGTGGGGATAAGCAACGATCACCTATAAGCGAGATTACCTTTAACCAAGAGCAAGTAGCAAGCTTCCATTTTTAATAAAGCTCTTGGTTAAGGCCAATCTTCTCTTGCACCATCGTTTACATCTTTCTTTTATAACTGTGTTTGTGAGAATCTATATATATATTATGTAGTTGAATGAGAAATTGAGGGTAAAGAGAGAAAGGAGGAAAGTGATCGGTCGATCCGATGTTAACGACGAAGAGATTACACGTATATATGTATAGATGTGGAGAACGCGAAGTTTCGTGGTTGTAGAGTTTTGCTGAGAGTTTTTGGGTATATATCTACCAGTTTGCTGTAGTAGTAGTAGAGGGTAAAGTATTTTAATGGATTTTGAATGTTTTTATGCAAGTGTTATAGTTCGTCTGTTGTGTGATAAATTATGGATCTTTTTTTTTTTGTTTTAACTTTTATTGGAAATGAATCTTTAATTGGAAAGTCTGATCGTGCATATAAATATATAGCGAAGTTTAATAAAAAGTTTTATGTTTCTGTTTTAGGCTGAAAAAGAAACGATTGCACTAATAAATAAGAATAATAATAGATTTCAGATAAGAATTGTAAAAAATTTAATAACTAAAATAACTTATAATATCAATTTGAAAAAAGATTTTAATAAATGACACTTCTTTTTTAAATTCGAAATATACTTGTAAAATCAATTTAAATTTTTGTCGATTTCAGCAAATTTGATCACTAAATATTTCAAGTAATTTAAATGATTCCATACCGATTTCATGCTGATTCCGCACTGATTTGGTGCTGATTTCACATCGATTTTGCTAATTTTATTTTTTGGCTTTAGTTTATCTTTACAAAAAACTCCAATTTAAATAAAACATCGCAAAAATCCTCAATTACAGTACATCCAAGAATATCCAAATGATCAACAACCATGTTTACCACAAAGCTAGCTTCCAACTCAATTTTCTACCTAACATCGTCAAATCAATCGAATAAAACAAAAAAACATAAAGCAGAAGAGAAAATAAATATATATAAAACGAAAATCCACCAAAATCTGCATAAGCACTACAAAATCTCCTCATCCGAAAATACATAAAACAATTTTCGCTCTCCACTATTTCCCGTCGATTTCCCCAAGAAAGAGAGAGAGAGAGAGAGAGAGAGAGAGAGAGAGAGAGAGAGAGAGAGCGAAAGAAAGAGAGAACGAAAAAATCTTTATGACCTCTCACCCAACACACCCTCGATCTATCTCCAAAAACACCCCCCCTCTCTTCTATGTGCCTATCTTTCTGGCCTACTAGAAAACGACAATAGGTCGTTCACGAACGGAGTAATAGCAGCAGTAGCAGGCATCTACTCTAAACTCAACCCCCTCTCTTACTCTCCACAGTTTCTCCATCCTGATCACACAGGGAAATCCATCCGAAGCTCTCCAAGAATGTAAGAGCGATAAACTCGCTGTCGGAAAAGGAGAGAGAGAGAGAGAGAGGGTAAAGGGATCCATGCCTAGGCGTTTCTCGCCCTCTCTCTCTCTTCTAGCCACGGTATCTCTACTCGGCAGGCGGACGCTTCTGTAGGCAGTCAAGCAGGCAGGTTTTACTCTCTCTCTCTTTCTCTCTCTTGAAAGAGAGAGAGAGAGAAAGAGGTTTAGGGCATCGCGCCAAACCAGTTTTAAATGCGCTCTTAAATTTCGCCGACTGGCGGTAGAAGTAGACGAGAGAGAGAGAGAGAGAGAGAGAGAGAGAGAGAGAGAGAGAGAGAGTAGCGAGAGAAGGGAGAGAAGGCCCGTAAACTATCTCTTGCCGACGTTCTCTCCATCCTACCCCATTTCCACCTCTCCCTTCTTCTTTTCCAGCCTCTCTTTCTCTACCACCCTTGCCCGCAGGCCAGGAAGGGAAAGGATCAAGAGAGATAGATAGATAGATAGATATATAGTGTAAGAGAGAGGGGGGGGGGGGTTTGCTGTAGTATAGTTTTAGGCGCGCGCGTGGCGTTTTTGTCGTGGCGCTTTAGTCTTATGCTTTATGCCCTGGAAGAAGAAGTAGAAGAAGAAGATTGTAATGTGTATGTTAGCTTTTTCCTCTTTCGACCGATATACTTTAGCTACTGATACTTCTACTGCTGCTGGCTTTCTTCGCGAGACCTGATAACGTGACGATAGGGGATTTCGAGCCATGGAGATGGATGGGTAGTACGATGCCTTTGCTGCTGAGCGAGCTTTTAACTATATATATATATATATACTTATAGAGAGAAGGTAAAGAGAAGGGGTTTATTTTACGTGGATGTAATGTAAATTTAGGAGAGAGGGAGAGAATGTAAGGGGAGAGGGAAAAGAGGCTGTTTGAATTTTCTCGTTCGTTTTATCTTAAGGTGTGGTGAAAATACGATGAATGTATTTGATGTTATATTGCTGATGTTGGAAAAGCTTTATGTATATAGGTCTTAGCAAATTTGTATGTTATCTATACTTAATTATCTGTCAATTTTGTATTCATTGATTGTGTAAATAAAGATACTTTTTAATTTATTAATTGAAATTTGAATATTATATCTTAATATTCTTTTTGAGAAAAGATCATTACAAAGTTGTAATTATTGTCTTGTAGGCAATATCTTATGATTATCAAGTAATAATCATGAGATAATTGACGTTGCTTATATTTATTGCAACTCATCTTACTTGATTATTGAGTTTTCATTTACATAATTGAATGACACATTTGAAATGATATGGAAAGGTTTAATAAACATATCAAAAAATTAATTTTCTTTTTAAATTTATTTAATTTTATTTGATTAAAAAAAATTGTTTTTTAACAAATAATTTAATAATTTTATCTAACCTCATTTAAAATAATTTTAATTTTTACTAATTGTTTTATTGTTCCACTACATATTATATGATAGCCAACTAAATGTATCAGACTCCTATTAGAACAGTTTTACCATTGACAATTCAAGGTCTAAGTGATTCTGTTTATATTTCTATTTTTCTCCTATTAAGTAAATAAAAATTAAATTTCAAGTTTTTTTTTTAATAATTATTTTACTTACTATAAACTGTTGCTAATAATATTTAAAATAATAAGGTCTTTATATATCTCGTGATATCTAAATTTACTAATTGTAACGATGATTAATACATTTGCAAGTAATGTTCTTCTTTTTTTTATCGATATATAAATTGTTTTATTAGTGAGCGATTCCTAATTAAAGATTAAGACAAATTTATTTCAAACATGATAAAAATATATTAGATATTTAATTAGAGAATCGTCCAATTGACTTTGTTTAATTGCCGATTACTGATAAAAATTTAAAAATGAACTTTAGCTAAATACTATTTCTTTATTAAAAACAAAAAGAAGAAGCATTAATTTTTTTTACATTCTCGCCATAAAAATTTTCATAATCACCAATAAGTAAAGAAAAAAATAAAACCACACAACTTTCATATCACACATACAATTATTTCTCAAGAAACCATCAAAATTCTCCCTCTCTCTTTCACACAAAAATAAAAACCATCATCTCATTCAACCACATACAAACCTATCCTTAAAAAAAAAAATCCTCCACATAAAAATAATCCCGGAAATTTCCAATATCGCGAGAATTAAGTCATCCCATCACACACATACTCATCTCTATACCTTCCTCTTTTTCTTTCTCTCAATCTTCATACACGAGCATCTTATATAGTTACGTCTCAAGACTCTTCTCCACCTCATAGCAGGAAAACTTTAATAAGAAGGACAATCCCGATTTATCGCAGTAGCAAGAAGAGTAAGAAGAAGAAGCCTTTAGAGAATAAGAGGGAAAGAGCTATCTTAGCTATATCTAGCTATATAGCTAGAGAAGCGTGTGGTTCTCGGTTATGAAGCCTCGCTTTCTACGTCAGCGTAATGAAATCCTTCGTCTTTCCCTTCTCTTATACGTGTGCGTCTCATTCTCTATATATCTATATATACTCTGGATGCTGGGGAGGTTGGCCTTTGTTGGGATAGTATACATAGAAGAGAGAAAGAGAGAGATAGATGCTTGCCGGGCAGCTTTATGGGCTTGATAGTAGGAGGAGTCTTCTCTATCTTACTCTCTCTCTCTCTCTCTCTTACTTTCTTGACTGCTGCTGCTTCTGCTGCATCAAGTTGTTGGGACAGCCTCCTCTGTGTTGCTACTACTGCTGCTACTGTGTACGTCTTAATGACGCAAACCTATATAACAATAACCTGGTATATACATCCCTCTTTTGCTTCTTCTTCTTCTTCTTTACTTCGTCTTTTCTAACTTTTCGTCTTTGTTTTATCTACTTACTTTGTTAAGTAGTAGAGTTACAGGGGTTATTTTGTGTATGATGTTGAAAAAGAGAATGGATTATTATTATTATTATTTTTCTTTTTTTATTTTTAATTTTGTTTATGATAAGGTTTAGTTTTGTTAATTATGTGAAAATGAGGTGGGAATTGATGTTGATAGCCAGTAGATTATGATTAATTATATAATAGTTTATTAAAATTAATGAAATAGTAAATAAATAAATAAATAAAAAATAATACTTATTAAAATAATAAAATAAAATGAAAAAAAAAATGAAGCATTAAACATTGGTACCTAATTATTACAATGACCACAAAAAATTAGTACAAAACACCCTAGCACTACATTCACAATCTTTAAAAAGTGAAAAAAAACTCTTGCAGTAGTAGCTAACAATTCGATCATCCAGATAACCCACTATACCAGAGCAGTAATTTCAAAGTGCCAAATCGTGCTTTTATCAGACTTTTCTTACAGACTGAAAACGACATTGATCACAAAAAAGATAATCTTATAGGTATATATATATACCTTAGAAAAACAAAAAAGAACATTTTCATTGTCAGCTCTTCTTCTCTTACTCTCTTACTCTCACTTGCGACGACCATAATGATCAGAGAAATAAAAGGAGTTTCGTCAATTAAAGATAAGAATCGAACTAAGCTTGCTTGCTATACTTACTCTCTTTGTGAATCTTATCTTTGGGCGTACGAGAGAAGAGTTAATTAAAATTTCAATGGTTATTTGAATAATCATAGTGTTGGAGAAGAGAATAAAAGTAGCTTAATTGAGTTTACGAGTAGGATGCTGTGTTTTAAAATTTTGTAATTGTGTTGAAATTTTATTTTGAATAAATTAATTTATTTGTGATACGTGATTACGTAAAAAAACGATATAAATTAATCTCATTATAAATGTTCTGAAAAAATGTCTATTTAAGAAAGGTAATTTGTTTGTGAAAATCAGATGCTTCATTGGATGACGGGTTTTTTTGTTTTTCTTCATTAAATGACGGGTGACACTCAATTTTTGCTTTTACATACGCTTAAATGAGAAGATGACATTTTACTGCTTATAGTGTAGTCGAATTAGATTCTGATCAATATCGTTGAATGGTAGACGTTTGTGATTACGATAATAGAAGAAAGTAGATGAGTCATATGTAATTTATTTTATACCTTAAGTTTTATTCATAAAGGTCGATTGGAATAAATTTCTTTGTTTTAGAGAAGTAAGTTAAAAAAAACTTACATAAATCATTAGCAGAGATAAAACAACAAAACACAAAATACACGTACTTGTATCCGACAAGTGGCAAGTCGTAATAAACGTAAAAAAAAAGAAAAGAAAAAGAAAAATATTCGCGCTAGCTCATCCTCTTTTTTGGTATATATATATAGTATATATAAAGTTCTATACCCTCGTTTTAAGGAAGGAAAAGAAGAAATATAAGAGGAGCGAAGAAGAAGCAACGGAAAACGGAAAGGGAAACAACGTCACTTAAGAATAAAAGACGAAAGAAAGGACGCGGCTTTTTCTTTCTCTCTCTCTCTCTCTTTTTCTCTTTTACTTTCGTGATATATCCGAGAGGAGCTTGAGAAAAGCGATATATATATTTTATCTTTCTATTTTTTTTTATATTTTGTTTGACTTTAGAATTTTGAAGTATATTTGAACCGTGAAAGATTTTGAAAAAGTTTTGGTTTTTCTTTATTTTTTTTTTATTTCAAAACTTTAATAGCAATCGAATTTCGTTTTATTAATTTCTATTTTAAGTATTCACATTTTAATTACCAAATACTTCCCAAAAAAAAACAATGTTTCAAACAACTTATAAACATCGATCTAAAATAACCCAATCGATAACTATACCTTCCAACAAAAAAAATCAAACTTTAAGCAGCTTAAACGAGTCGAAATCGTATATCCAAAACTTTTCGTATCTCAACGTTCTAACCCTCAAAAAGCATCAAGGTCCGTTCAAGAAAACTTAGCAGACGAAAAAAAAGCTCCTATATACACTTTTAAGCTCTTCTTCTCTTACACGAAAAATTCTTAGTATATATAAGGATAGCCTCTCGGAGAAAGCGGAGTAGCAAAAAAAAAGCATACACATATGTATGTACTTTTACTTGCGTGTGTGTATTTGCGTCGAAAGAAAAGCATAGCGGAAGAAGCTTGCGCTATCCTTACTACTTACTGTTGCTGCTACTGTGTTACCTACACGCCATTAACTTTCTCTCTTTCTTTCTCTCTCTCGCGGTACATGGTTTTACCAACCCGCCGGAATCTTGACTCTTCCCATTATAAAGTACCCAAACACTCGATGAAAAAAAAAAAAAAAAAAAATAAAGAAAGTGGGATGTCTGTTTCGAGCGAGTGAGTAGAGAAGGAGTTTGGTGGGTTATCAGCGTAAGTAGAATATCGCGAGAGCTTGCAAAGTGTGTGTTGAGGGAAAAGTTTAAGTTTGTTGGTAAGATGCGGAAAAGGTAAAATAGTTGAGAAAAGAAAATTTTGGAGGGTTTCGTGAGTCGAGGTTAATTTGGTTTTGTTGAAATTTTTGAATTTTTTTTTTTTTTTTTTTTTTAAAGCGAGATATCATGTGTTACATCATATTTCAAACAAAAGTTATCAATTTAATTAATTTTGACGATGATTACATGATTAAACTAATATGTATAACGTGAATGTATAAATGAAAATTGAATATATTGAAAATTTAAAACTAGTATAATATCTAGTGATTCAAAATTACAAGAGATGTGTAAGCTGATGTACATATATATAATATTGATTGTACGTGTTTTATCTATATTTATATTAGCTTCGCTCTTTTGTTGTTTAATAACTACTCAATATCAAGTATCATAAATTAATTAATTAATTTTAGGCAAATTTTCATGTTATCAGGAATTAATATATTCTTCGTTATCAGAAAATTTTGTTTGTTAGAGCAAATCTAAAATTTTGTTCAAGTGACTAATCAATTCAATTAACGATATTGATATTTATGATGGACTTTTTTATTTTAAATTTAATTTGATTTTATGTGGTTTATTAATAAGTTTAATAACTTATTAAAACAAATTTATTCTATTAATAATCATATCTTTATTTGGATAAACGTCAAAAAATATTTGGACCATTCATATGAAATTCAATTTCTCTACATTATAAATTTATATGATTATGAATTATTAAAACGGTATAAAAGTGCAGAGTTTATATTTATTCAATTAAACAAAAATTATTCAAGAGATACGTTAGCTAAATTTAAAAAAAAAAAATATATCCATTTCAAATGAACAAATCTAAAATTCTAATATTATACCTACCCTCTAAAAAAATAAACTAGAAAATTTGACAATATATGTATTTTAATAACAGACATACATACTACCTACTTCATAAAAATTCAAATAGATTCTCAGATGAAAATAAATAAAAAAAAAAAAATTTCCAAACCATCCCCCCCTCAGTTTACCGACCAAATTGCCTCCGTCAAAAAATTCGTACTACTATTCTTCAGTCCAGCATCATTCATGCGTCACTTTTAATCTTTACCAGTAGAAAAACCTTCCTACCGGAAAAATGAAAGAAAGAAGAAGCAAAAATCCGAATGATAGAGATAGAAAAAAAAAATGTATATAGATATACGAAAAAAAAAAAAAGAAGCGAGAAGTAATCAGAATCGAAGTACATATCGAAAGGAAAGAGAGCGGAAAATTACAAAAAAAAAAGAGATAAGAAACGGAAAGAAAGCTTAAAGGGGAGGGGGGGATGCAATCGATACCAAAGCTCTTTTCTTTTCTTGGTCGTTGTTGATTCTTTTTTTTTTTTTTACTTTCCGATAGGAAAAGACTTTGGGTCCTCGTCATCGTGTCTTGAATAATCCTTTCAAGAATCCCTTTTCTCTTAGACTGGCTATTGCTGCTATTATCCCTTCTTGGCTCTCGTGTACTCGATCCTTTTTTTTTTCTTTCTTCCCTTCTTTTTTTTAGATTCACCAATTCCTCTTGGTTTCTTCTTCGTGACTTCACAATCATCTGTCTTGAAAATAAAAAATGCAGAACTGCATAAAAATGTACACCAAGTCTCTTTTTTTAAATGAAACAAATTTATTATTTCGACAAATAAACTCTCATAAAATTCTACATTTAAAATTTAAAATAAAAATATATTATTTATATATTTTTTCAATATCTAAAAAGAAAAAAAATCCTTAAAAAATATTTAATCAACGATTGATTACCATTACACAAGAAAGCATCAACCAACAGCATACCCATTTAATTCAGTACTCTCTCACGATTGCATTGGAAAAATCAAGCTTTCGTAACACTTCAACGTAAGCACGTACAGCATAAAAGGAAGAGAGAGAAAAAAAGAGGATATCTATAAGAGAAGTCGCGTGTCCCTGAGCAATATCAGACACGAACTTCCGATATGCGGGTATATATATAGAGAGAATAAAAGAGAAAAACCAATAAGAAGACGCCACTAATATAATCGCACGTTTTTTTTTCTCTCTCTCTCTCTCCATGCTTGATTAAATTCGAGCTTTTAACCTTTTTATTTTTTTTTTCTTTCTATTCTTCTTCAAGAGACTGACTCGTATAAATTTAGTTTCTGTGCTATATTTAAAATGTAATAGATTATTTTGTAGTGTTGTTAAATATATTTTTATTTATTAAATTTAGCTTATACTTGTAATTTTATTTTCAAATTTAAGCACACCACAATATTTTCCAGACGCTATTAAAATTTTTCATCACTTAACGAAGAATATTGGGTTGTAAAATTTCTACAACAAAATTTTAACGTTTCCATATTCTCTTATTAATACCAACATACATTTCATTTTACCACCACAATATAATTTTTTTATTTTACATTTAACCTCATATTTTCAAAAATAATATTCCAAATCATAAAAAAAAATAGCTATTCCTCTCATCTTAAAATGTAAATTCCTAAAATAAAATATATTTTACAAAGCAGAAAACGACATAATACCCATATACAACAAAAACCACGAGACAGCCATATCACATAGACTCGTTTTCATGGAAGTAAAAAAAAAAAAAAAGTTAGAGGGTAGGTAGTAAGGTAGAAACATTGAGATAGACACTGCGCATCATCTCGGACGAAATAAAGGTAAATTTAAACCCAAGCTTCGAAAAAAAAGAGACAGAAGATTCCCAGTATAGCACAGGGTATTACGATCCTTTCCCTCATTCCACTCATATTCCCAAGCGGTGAAGCTTCTTCTTCTCTCGTATCTCCCCCCCCCTTGTCGTTTCTTGTCCCTTATTGCGCAGCTCCTTATCTGCCTCGGCAGCCTCTTATTCTTTTCGCGAAGAGGCGACTCACGAGGATGTCTTTTCCTACTCTTCTCTTCTCGTCTCTTTTCTCCTTCCTTCGGTCTCTATTGCATATTTCGTTTTACGAGTCGCATAACAAGCGAGAAACTGCCTGTCTTCTGCCACGTGTTCTGCCATTTTTTGTGCCTTGTGAAAAAAAAAAAAAAAAATAATCGATATTTTTTATGGTATGAGTAAAAATGGTTTTGAGTTTTTATCTATGGGGATTTGATGTTTGTATAAAAAAGGTTTGTTTAATATTGATTTAGTTTGTTTATTTATGGATATTTTTTATAAAATATTTGGTAGGAGATAGTTTATCGATAGTTTAGTTAAGAAAAGTTTAAAAATTTATGAATGGTATGAATAATACAGTACTTAAAAAGTATAGAAAAACAATTTTAAAAAAATCTTTGCTTCTTTTCAACAGTATTAAAATAGTTCAATAAAAGTAGTTAATAAAGTTTTTTGTAATTACTTTTTTGTTTACAAAAAAAATGGTTACACTGATTTTTTCTATAATATTTAAAATACTTGAAAAATCTTTCGAATAATTTCAAGATTATTTACAATCTTTTACTAACTCTATTTAATACCATTAATATCCTTCATTAATAAACACTATCCAAACATGATCATCATCATCATCTCAATATCACTTTGACACTCATTTATCAAACTCTATAAATCACTCTATTTATCTAGAAAATAACCATTAAAGTAAGTTTTCATTATCAAATAGGCGCTCCGTTCCCTAATTATCAGAAAGTTTTCTTCCGTCGTCACATCTCACAGTAGAAAAGCAAAAGGATGGAGAATACTCTTCTTCTCTCATAGGCATTAAAATTTATTACCAAACTAAGAGAGAGAGAGAGAGAGAGAGAGAGAGAGAGAGAGAGAGAAAGAGCCTAATGACAGAGTCGTTGATGCATAATTTGTCCATAACCATGCTTTGCTTAACTATCGCAAACTGTACTTAAGCGTTGGTCATCCCCTTACTTCCATCCCCCTCTTTCTTCTCATTTTCTGGCTACTGCAAGGCTTGGTAGCCGAACACTAAACTTGCCGTACTGCTTTTATGCTCTGGAGCTTTTCGTTTTGCTGTTTGTTTTGGATCGTGATACATTATTTAGTTGAAGTTGAAAACTAAATGACGATCTTTTTTGTGATGATGAATTAAATTATATTTTTAGTTTCGGAAGCTTAAGATATGATTGAAATGTTTTTTTTTTTTTGGTTGGATAAATATTTGATTGTTAATGATAGATTTATTATTTTGTTGTAATTAAATGAAATTTTATAAACGTCAATTAAATTTGACTTTTTTTTTTAATTTTGTTCATTTTATTGAATAAATATAAGATGCAGTTTTCAAACAACTCAAAATATGAAATATTAAATATCCATTAATTAAATTTTATATTAATTAGCAATTTTCTGAATAAATAAAATATATATTTTATTTTAAAAATTGACCAATCTGTCAATTAAATGGTTGAATTATTATTGATTTGACATTAATTAGTAACCAAGAGACTTGAACATTTTATTTTGACATTAAAATATAATAACAATGGTACATAATATTTTAATTATAAAAAAATAATAATGTACATAAAACGTAAGAATTTTGTTTTTTATTGTATTTAATTAAAAAAAAAAAATTATTATCATAATTAATTTTCATTTAAGTAGAATATATGCTAATTAAATTATCCATTCGTCGTATGTACATTTATGAATTATACACGCGTGAAGAATATTTTAATTTAATACATTCATGTTTAAATGTAATTAAGCTACATTAATTACAGATTTATGAATTTTACATTTCAATATAGCCCTCTAAAATTATACATTGTAAATAGTGAATTAGATAATTTGTTACATGAAAGTTACATTTAATTATAGTAGGTACTTCATTTACATAATTTTTTTTATAATTTATTTAAATATTTTATAATACAAAGTCGATTTTAATTACCATTTTTACACTTTATCATAACATATGCTTTTCTTTATCGTAAATTTAGAAAAATGAAAAAATGCAAAAACGATATCCTGGATCATTATTTCACTCCTAATTAATTTACGAAGTTAAATGCAAAAAAATGTGACCGAAAAATTTTTCCAAAAAAAAATGACCTTAATTTCATTTAAAATAAAATTGTGAAAAAATTCTAATGTCATGACGTGACATGCCTAAAAAAAGATTTTATCTTCACTGTAATATAACACGAACTATTTTTATTAGACATGTTAAAATTCAATTTAAAAAAATTAATTTTAAATTTTACTAAAAAAATATTTTAAAATTAACAAGCCAAATCGATATTCAATATTTATCATCAAACCATTAACACTGACCATTTAAATTAATTTCCCACAACATCACTTAATCCAAAATCTCTTTTTCTACATGCTCCTTCCAAATTTTCCTTCTTTCAACCTTCAAATATTTCTCATCGAGTAAAATATTACCAAAAAAAAAAAAAAAAAAAAAAAATTAAAGAGAAAAAGAGACATCAACCAATTAACAATTCGAACGTGACAGGCACAACCCAATATCTCCATCTCTCTTCTCTCTTCTCTATAGTACCATATCTCCTATACTAAAATTGCCAAGGGCTAGCTTACTTGCTTGCGCGTCGTATATTTTAAATTCCGTTTATTCATAATTCATGAGGCACTGGCAGGCTCGTATAGCTGTGAGTAAGGTAGAAAAAGATAGATAGAGATAGAGAGAGGAGAGGGGGGGTTATACTCGTATTCATTTTTTTTTTTTTTAGTCGTCCTTGTCGTCTTCGTCGGAAAAAATATTCGTCCTATGCCTTTTTCTCTCACTCTCTCTCTTTTGCTGGGACGGAAATTAAAAAAGGGTGGCCGGGATTTTACCCCCAAGCGCGTATATTCTCTCTATCTCTCTCACTCTCTTTCTCTTTGCTACTATATCGTGTATGGTCGGTCTGTAAAGTGCACACTGGTCTACTCTGTCTCTCTGTATTTTTTAAATTAATTAGCGCAGCCCTGGCAATTTGTAAAAATTTCCATTGCACATGAGCTTTTATACGATGTACCGTTAAAGCAATTGTGTGTATATATGTATGTGTATGTTGGTGATTCTTTTTTTTTTTTTATTATTATTTTGCTGGGTTGACGAGTGACTACTGAAATGGAACTTTTCCTTTTTTTTTTAAAAAGAGGGAGGAAGTTGGTGGAAATATAGTGTAGACACGTTGTTCGATACGTTAATTAAGATGTGCTGAAATGATTTTATGACAATGTGATTTTTATTCTGTACAATAAAATTTTATTATTCACAAATGATTTTTAAAATTTTTATACTTAAAACATACGTAAATATATAAAATTTATTCTTATAAATAAAAATTGTAAAATTTTCGAAATTTTATTACATTTATCAATAATATTATCGTCACAAAAATAAAAATATAAAAAAAAATCCACTATTACACATTTTTCTAAAATTACCTACAACCTCTCGAATATAATCCATAATAAATTTTTTATTTCTTAAAAACCGTTATAACCATGCTTTCGATTATCTTTTTACATTTTAAAGTAAAACAGCCAAGGGAATATAGAGCTTTCAATTTTCATCGTTTCAAAATTTCGCAAGAGAGAGAGAGAGAGATAGTTTCTAAAGCGTCCAAGCGCAAAAGACCAGACTCAAAGGGGTCGAGCTAGCAAGCTTGAGTCTCAGGCTGATAGGAGTATTGCTCTCTCCCCCTTTCTGCTCTCGTAAGAAAATTCTCATAACGGTGAGAATATCGATTATGGTCCTCTTATACTCCCTCCTTTTACCTACCTTCCCATTCCTTTGATCCTAAATGCATAATAGAAGGCCCAGGTGGTGGTGGTGGTAGTGGTAGTGGTGGTAGAGAGAGTAGTGCTATCGTTCCTTAGGGGATTATCGTTTTCCTTGGGCTCTCCAAACGTTATACTTTCCCTGAGGCGCATGTCTTGTATCTTCGAGTAAAGGTCCGAAAAGGACGACTCCCTAAGGATTTTCAAGAGGAAGAGAGGGAGTCTAGGAGTCCACGTGTTGGTTGGTGTATGGACGAAAACGAGCGATTATCGGGTCTTTGCTGGTATAGTACTACTGCTGTTGGGGAAGTGTATGGTATATATTTCTTTGAAGTGGGATGATAAGAAAAATCGATATGATGATCGTGTGTGTGTGAAAATTTGTTGGTATTTTAAATTAAATATTTCATGGTTTAATTATTGATAATTAAATTTTAAAGTATATTAATTATAAAATGAATTTAAAGAATAAAAAAAAAAAAAGAAGAAGCTTTGGTTGATAAACTTTATCATTTCATGTTCTTATTAAATTAAATTAGTACAGTCGAAAGGTTTTACATTATACCTGAGAAATTGAGCTTTACCAAAGGTGCTTCTCTCTTTATCTCACTAGTGAAAATCTCTTAAGGAAGAGCTTCCTCTTTCTCAACTGAAGCTTTAAAAACTAGTAAAAGAGAGAAAGAAAAGTCGTTTCCAATTAAAAGTTAGAGAAGAGGTGGGGAGGATTTTCTCTAACTGCTGACGAGTTAATGAAAGAAATAGAGAAATCACATTTTCTCTCTTTTACTTTTTTTCTTTATAATTTGCTATTTAGTTACTTTAGTCAATATTATTTATATGTATACCTTCTTATTTAAAACTTTTAAAATTTTCTTTAATTTGACAAATTAACCTGATAAAATTAAACAATTTAAGTCTTATCAAAATCGATCTGTTAATTCAATACCTTTATCTCCTAAATCATTAACTCAAATTTAATTCATTTATATACTAATTAAAATAATTATTTTCTAATAAACCCCATATTTTTACCTAACACTCATCACAAATTTCTATCTCTTGAAAATATATACCTTTTCAAATTCAACGTCAAAACGTTAAACATCTCCACATCCTCAGCAGCCAGTACCACACCAACCAGCAGCAATGTCAGAACACACCAGACGACTCCACTCTCTCTAGTCCCTCCTTTAATCGAATTAGCATCCCCCCTTTCAGTGAATACAGAGAGAGAGAGAGAGAGAGAGACGCATTTCGTCTCTTGCACTATATACAGAGAGGAAGTCTACATATATGTATAGAGTATAAAGTCGTAGTAGTAGTAGGAGTAGGTCCCTTTCCCTTTGCTTGCGACTCTACCCCGAATATCGCATAATTGGCCCCCATGAATATTCAAGACCGCTCGATGACGTGTAGGCCGCGAAAGAGAAAGAGAGAGAGAGAGAGAGAGAGAAAACATTCCTCCGTTTCGTCTCTACCTTCTCGTATCTTTCTCGGTAAATACGGACGACCGTGAAGGTATATAGGCTCGCTCTTTGCTAGTACTCTATTTTTTTTTTTTTTATTCATGTGATGCAGAGAGCTTTGTCGGTGTGTACGGATTTTAATGGATGCTGAGGGATTCGAAAATTGGTCGTTAGTTTTAGGGTATGTGAAAGAAAGAGAAAGAAAGAGAGATATGAGTTCTTTTTTTTTAGAAATGAGGATTGTCGATAAAGCGATTGGTTTTTTTTTTTTTGAGATGGTGAATGTCTGGGAATATGAAAAAATTGAGAAATATTGATTTGGAAAGTTGAATTTGGGATTATATAATTGGATATAATGTTGATTGATAATGAAAAAATAAGTATTAAAGAATTAATACAAAATTTTAATTAAATTTGAATATAATTTTGCAACACGTGTAAAAGCACGATGATACAACATTTTTATGCAATCAATTTCAAGAAGCGAGTGACACTTTAATTACCGATAGCAATTTAACATACTTTTTACATAACCAAAAAAAAAAAACACGTGTCACTAATTCAAAAAAAATTTTTTTTTTGCCCTAATTCATCAAAGTATTCTAACCCCCTACAACCCTATAAGAAAAATTATTCTTTCCAAACTATAATTACCGAGTCAAATTTTGTAGTACCGTAAACTATAAAGAAGAGAAATGAGGTGTAAGAGAAGGGGGTAGAGACCTAAGACCGATAACATCGGTATGGTATACAGTATAGTAAAAAGGGGGTGAAAAAGAGTTACGTATACCTATATAAGCATACAACCCAATTTGAATTTTATTCTCTTCTTTGGTGAGAAGCTCTCGCTTCTTCATTAAAAATTAGCTAACATGCGCTTGATGGCTAACCTTTCATTTCGCCTAAAAAACGAGTTATAAGTGCAAAGAGAGAAGAAAGAGCCTTAAGTAGCCGCGGAGTTTTGATGAATGGTCACGCGATATACCTATTTCGACCTCGACTTTCTTCTTCTTTTTTTTTGTAGCTGCCTTATATACTCTTCTTTTTTAGCAAAGTGTTCGTGAGGTATGCTTTTAATCATTGTTTGCTTTTATATTATTTTTATAAAAAACAATTTTAATTTTTTTTTTTTAGATTACATTAATTATTGACTTTTATTTCATATTTTTTTTAATATGAAATAATTACAGTTTTATTGATTACCATTAACAACAAATTTTTAAAATGATAGAATATGTCTCAGATTCGTTATAGTTAAAGAAAACATCTTTCAAACAAGATGACCCATTAAGAAAATAAAAAAAATTCTAAAACCCTGTTAGTCAAGCAAACGGGGGGGGGGGGGAATGGAATACCAAGTTTTCGCGCAGGTGTGTTCAACTCGACCGCAAAACTTGGCGTCCGAGAATAGAAGGGGATTTACTTTCTCCCCTTTTACAAGCACGCATACACACTTATCACTCTACTCCTTTCTCTCTTTTACTCTCTCTCTCTCTCTCTCTCTTTCTCTCTCTTGGGAACTAAGCTTTAACAACCGAACGATCGAGCTATTAGTCTTTATTAATTTGTAATTATAGGAGTTAAAGTTTTGTAGGCTTTGTAATCGTTGTTATATAGGATTTTGATATAATTGATCGTAAAAATGTAATTTTTTTTTTTTTTTGAAGGAAAAAATATTAAAGAAACTTTTATTGAATTAAAAGTGAATGTTTGGTAACGTTTAAAATTTTGAAAAAGTATTGTAGTAAAAGAACACGTGTAATGACTTGGTTGACAAAAGCGTAAGTTTCGTAATCTACAGTTAGTGGGTTCGATTCTTGGTGTCAGTGATTACGCGATGCTTAGTGAAATACACTCAATAGAGTGTTTGAAAAAAACGTTAAAACAGATATATACATATCGTTGCGGCATTCCTATTTTCTTGTTTTCATTCATTTTTATTTTCTACAATCTAATATATCGCTTTAAAATATTATTATTAATTTTTTTTTCTTTTTTTTAATTGAAATTATGAATTTGAGAATAAAATACATACTATAGAATTATAATATAAAATATTAAAAATAAATCTAATCAGAATTTTTTTTTAACTTTAGCTATCCTTTATAGAAAATCTTGTTGTTAATACGCTACTGTCTTGTGTAATAAAAAGGTATAGAACAAAGTGAAAATAAGATTTTTGCTTTTCTGGATTTTCGCTTAATTTTCAATGAAAATGAATTTTCATTCATTGCTTCACTTCGTTTTAAATCTATTCTAACAAGATAATACTATTTTTGTAAAATTAATTTAATCGATAGTATGGAATGTAATAAAACGATGTTAGATTTCTTCTTAAATATCTATTTATGTATTTTCATAAATGGTGTATAAATACGAGGCGATTGCAAGTTATTTTTTAGTACTTTCTCTTTATCAATTTTGCAAAATATAATAATCAAAACTGTTGTACCAGTACTTTATTTGTTTTACTCATAAATATAATATTTACTTATTTAAGATCAGTCAACACTACAAAAAAAAATTCTACAATATTCCTATACCAAATTTGTAAATAAAAAAAAATTCTTTTCAACAGAACATCTTTGATTTTATAAAAATCCCCAATCGCAAAGAAAAAAAAATGTAAAAAAAACTCAGTACCCTAACAAAAAGCAGATTTATACATAATAATAAAAAAAGAGAAAAAAAATCACATCGAAAGCTTCACGAAGCTTCTACGAAAAAGCACAGAGCTTTCATTGTCGGCCATCGAAGTCGCTCCATTTCGCTTCGACGACTACGATGTCGACTATACGACGACGATGACAACGTCGAAGAAGAAGAAGAAGAAGAAGAAAAGTCGATGTTGGCCTATGGAAGCACTCGATATAGTAGTAGTAGTAGTAGAAGCCGAAAAAGGAACCGTTAAAGGGTCGCGGTAAGTTGAGAGCAAATTTTATGTTAAAAGGAAGCCAAGAGAGAGAAAGAGAGAGCTATCGTAATATAGATAGATATATATATATATAAAAGCAGGGAGAGAGAGATGCTGAATTTCTGGAGAGGTCCTCAACAGAGGAGGAGTAGAGGAGAGAAGAGGCAAGCAGCGAAGAACCAAATCCCCGAAAAATT